>CAIGRL010240801.1:0-28330 GCA_903798325.1 Fraxinus xanthoxyloides
TTGGGAGCCAATCAAACAGGGCCTAAGGGTTTCTTTGAACTTCATTTGTATTTTTAAATGGAGGAATGCTACATTTACAATTTTTTTTTATACATACATTTTGATAGTCGTCCTCTTAGATGGGGGTGGAGCCCACAATCGCGGGCCCCACTCCCATTCAACCTTTTTGTTTTAAATAATGTTTTCATGAGAAATGTGTGATTAAAATGTAAAAAAAAATAAATTGGACTTTACATATAATTAAAATGAAATCAAAACACTATTTAAAAATTACATTTTGTTTTTCAAGAAACGTGGCTCAAATAATCGCTTGATTTGATATTAAGCCGAGTGGGAATTAAAATTTCAATCAAAGTCACCAACTAATTTTAACAACGTATTTTATGGATTTCATAATTTTTCAACAACACATTTTATCAACTTATATCAAAATCTAATTTTAATTTCCAACGAACAAATGAGGACTAAAAGATAAAATTAATAAAGCTCCTATTTGATAGGATTAAAATTTTAATTATAATTTAAATAAAAATCGATAATTAATTTTGACAATATACTTAATCAAATACACGACTTTTAAAGCATACATTTTATCAACTTTTATTATAATTTACTAAAATTTGATTTTGATTCCTACAAAACAATATATTCACATATTTAAGTGACATTTTACTATTATAATATTTATAATAGTCTAGATAATAAAAAAAATATTTTTCGATGAAAATTAAACCAAAAGTATCTTATAATTACTGATTTGTTATTCAATAAGTTAATACCACGACCTAATAATTCAACATTAAAATCAATATTAATTCAATGTACCAGTATGGCCTCTTTAGATCTCAAACTTTAAAAATTCAATCATCAGAAAGACTAACAGTCATTCTTAGAATTCCAACAGACTATCTCAATAAATATATCTTTCAGTATAAATTACTCTCCACCATCAGTTCCAATGTAATACGCTCATGGCAATTGCATTGATGCTTGGGCCATTACAATTACAAAGTTTATAATTCGGTTCGTCCATTAGTTAGCTAGAAAAATGAAAAATATGACTTTCTGCCATCAAATCAAAACCCGGCTTTTTGACTTCTACTGGGTCCAGCTACCTGTGTAACAGTCATTTTTTTTTCTTTTTTCATTCTCAAGTGGTAGAAAATACAATCATGCTACACTTACACACTTAGTACACAAACCTCTCACGTGTGTGAGTCCCACTTATTGTAACAATCATGTTACACTTACATACTTGGTAGACAAACCTCTCACGTGTGTGAGACCCGTGAGAGATTTGTGTACCAAGTGTGTACAAGTAGCAATTTTGTTATTGTAATGTGTTTCATGATGGTGTTTTGGTCATAGAAGTTCGATTTTATCTGTTTTTGTTGATGATTTTTTTTTTATATATATTAGAAACTTAAAACCATTATAACTTTATATATATAATGGGATTCAAAACATTACATAAAATGTAAAATGATTTAACAAATATTGTAACTTTCATTTTTAATAAATCACATATATTATAACTGAAAATAACACTACGTATGTTACAATCGTTGTAATTTATTAAATTCTATAATTTGCCAAAAAAATTACACAAATTGTAATTGCCAGTTTTTTCTTTAAGCGCCAATAAAGAACTTAGTTTTGCAAGGTTTAGCGAAAACTAATATTTTTCAATTCACTCCCATATTTTATCCATATCTGTGTAAAATGCCATCTTACATGATAAAATCCGATTTAGAGAAATTATTCAAATAGCACTATGTTTGGCCACGATTTCTTAAAATTCATGTTTTTTGAAATTATTTTTATGGTTAGAAATTCAAGATAAGTTTTAAATAAATAAATAATAAATTTGGCATTAAGTTAAAGCTAAAAGTTGCTTCAATGCTGCCCTTGTTTAGCCCACATTTCTAAAATTTATTTTTTCTTATACTTATTTTTAATTATACATTCTCTCAGTAAAATAATTTTATTCATTAATCTATCTATTTTCTAATTTCTTAATCACACATTCTTACAAAAAAATCAACTTCATAAAATTTATTCTAAAAAAATCTATACCAAATAACATAATTATGTCTCTCATTTTCTCCTTTTTTTTCAATTTTAGATGTTAAGAGCATATGTCAAACTCTCTCTAAATACAAAATACTCTCAATAATAAAGAGTAGATGCTCAAATATAAATCTTTAAGAAACTTTCTACTTTGACTTTTTAGTCGGCTCTATTACTTTATAATGATTTTATTTAACAAGTTACAAAGTTCGATATTGTTGGGTTTTGTGACCCAAATTCGGTCCATATTGGGTCTAGGATTTCGCGTTCTGGAGTTTCGTGTTGGAAGATGTCAAAATGAGAGATGCTAAATGTACAACACTTTGGTATTGTACACTTTTACAACCTCTCACGAGGGGGTGGGTCCGCGATTATTGTACACCAAAGTGTTGTACAAATAGACAAACTATGTCAAAATATGGTCACAGAAGGAAAAAAGGAGGATTGACAGCGTTGGACGGACACTCGACTCTCGCTCGAGCAATAGGAGCAAAATTGGAACAGCGAATCCGTCGTCCGCAAAGGCTCTTGTCCGCCTATTGCTCGAGCTTTAGGCCGTGGGTTTTTTCCCTTATTTTTCGGTATTTTGCGATTTTTGACCCAATTTCCATAATTTAGATTTATTCTGGGATTTGGACATGTCTCCTATAAATATTAAACTCTTCATTCAGTTTGTTAGACCCTAAGTTGTAGAAGTTGTAATTTTCTCTCCATTGATTGTTAATAAAATATTTGGTTCTTCTGCCAATTTCATCTTCTTGTTTGCTTTATTTTAATCTTTTTATTGTTTGTGCGATCTATATTTCATATCGCGTCATATTACCTCCTCAAATTCCTAACAAGTGGTATCAGATCTAAAGTTCACCAGTTTTGCAGAGCAATAATTTGATTCGTTTGAGGTTTTTGTTATCGATGGCTACCATGAAGTATGATATTCCGCTATTGGATCGCAGTTCAAAATTTTCTTTGTGACAAGTAAAGATGAGAGCTATATTGGCACATATGGATTTTGATGATACTTTGTTGGAATTTGACAAGATGCCCACAACTTGGAAAATAGAGGAAAAACATCGGAAGGATCGCAAGGTACTTTCGCAGATTCATCTTCATCTATCTAACAACATTTTCAGGACGTCTAGAAGGATAAGACATCCGATGCCTTATGGTTGAAATTGGAGCAATTGTGCATGACCAAAAGTTTGACTAGCAAATCGCATTTGAAGCAGAGACTTTACTCTCATCGCTTGGTAGAAGGTCAATCACTAGAAGATCATCTGGTCGTATTTAAGGAGATTGTCACTGATCTAGAGATGTTAGAGGTAAAATATGATGAAGAGGACTTGGCCTTAATCCTGTTGTGCTCGTCGCCTGGTTCGTTTTTGTTGTTTACGGACACGATTCTATACAGTCGTGACACACTCATCATTGAAGAAGCATATGATGTTTTGTACTCAAATGAGAAGCTGAAGCATCTGGTTGGAGTTGGTTCCAGATATGATGAAACTCTTGTGGTTTGTGGTGATCAACGAAGGACAAGTCGAGAATGGATTTCAACAATAGGGTTTGCTGTTACTACAAGAAGACCTTACACATCAAGAGGGATTGCGAGAAATTGCAGGGTAAGGATAATTCAATTGCAAGTCGTGGAAGGCAATCAGAGACTTCAGGTAAAGTTGACATCGCAGAGAACTATGTAAGTGAGGGAGATCTTTTGACTATCTCTGATGTGGAATCCAAGTCTGATGAGGATTGGATTTTGGATACAGCTTGTACGTTTCATATGAGTCCTAATCGGGATCTATTTGAATCATATGAAACGATGATGTAAGATGTCGTTGTCATGGGAAACAACGAATCTTGTCGGGTAGCTAGTATTGGGAGAGTCAGATTGAAGTTGGTAGATGGAACAATCAGAACACTTGGCCAGGTTCGACATATCCCAGACTTGAAGAAGAATANCTCTGATGTGGAATCCAAGTCTGATGAGGATTGGATTTTGGATACAGCTTGTACGTTTCATATGAGTCCTAATCGGGATCTATTTGAATCATATGAAACGATGATGTAAGATGTCGTTGTCATGGGAAACAACGAATCTTGTCGGGTAGCTAGTATTGGGAGAGTCAGATTGAAGTTGGTAGATGGAACAATCAGAACACTTGGCCAGGTTCAACATATCCCAGACTTGAAGAAGAATAACATCTCGCATGAGTACCTTGGATTCAAGAGGGTACACGTTCTTTGGTGCGGTGGAGTCATGAAGGTTCGGAAGGGTGTCTATGTTGTATTGGAGGGGCAAAAAAGTCTTAGTTATACATCTTACAAGGCCGGGTAGAATCAGTAAATAAACATCAGCACATGATTGGTGTTGTGGTAGAAATACAGTTTGGTACAGTACATTTGGGAGTTGGCTCTGGGTCTATTTTGGAGAATACTACTCTATTGAGTTTGGGAGATATGGGTAAATTCGCTTTACCACCACAGTATGCGGTTCCATTGTATTCAACGGCTGGAGAGAGATCCATTGGAAATAGGTATAGGGATACTGATCTAGATGTGCATGCTTTTGAAGTTGTTGAAGGTGACGAGTTTAGCCAAGTGCCTTTCGTTAAAGCATTTAGTGGAGATTTTGCTGCAGGGTGTGCTTCGACCCTCTTTGGTAAATTTTGAATTAGTTGTAAATTTTAGGAACCCGGGAGTTAGGTTCATTTGTATCCGTGTTTGGATATGGTGGAAGAGGAAGAATAATTTCGAGTGTTGGAGAGGTTTAGTCCAGGCTGAAGAATTCAGTGTATTTCGCTACAATTGGACTTATTTTTCTAGGTAGAAAAACTTTGGAGCTTCGTTCGTTGCACCGGAATTGTGTCAAAGGGGAGATTGTTAGGTTTTGTAACCCAAATTCGGTCCAAATTAGGTCTAGGGTTTTCCGTTTTGGAGTTTTGTGTTGGAAGATGTCAAAATATGGTCCAAGAAGAAAAAAAGATGGATTGACAATGCTGGACGGATGCTCGACTCCCGCTTAAGCAAAGGAGCAAAAATGGAATAGCGAGTCCGTCACCGGCCTGTCGCCGAGCGTCGCTCAAGCGAGAGGCTCTCGCCCGTGGATTTTTACCTTATTTTTCTGTATTTCGCGATTTTTGACCTAATTTCCATAATTTAGATTATAATAGGGTTTGGACATGTCTCCTATAAATTGTAGACTTTTCATTCAATTTATTAGACCTTAAGTTGCTGAAGTCGTAATTTTCCTCCATTTGTTGTTAATAAAATATTCGGTTCATCCGCTAATTTCATCTTCTTGTTTGCTTTCTTTAATCTTGTTATTGTTTGTGTGATCTATACTTCATATAGCGTCATATCGCCTCCTCAAACTCCTAAGAGATATTTTACTCCTTGACTTATTTAAATCATATTTAAATTGATTGATTATTGACATTTAAAAAATTGTTAAATAAAAAACAAAGCGAAATCAATAAATATTTTTTGAGAAAATAAAATAAAATGAAGAATCAAAATAAAACACATTATTGAGTTTTTACTCGCTAAATTTAAATACTCCATCTGTCCCATAAATATATGTTTATTTCTATTTTGACACATGTTAAGAAAATGTAATTAATATAGATGAAAATATAAATTTTCTTATATTTTTTTAAATATATCTATACATTAAATGATTATTTAAGTAAAATTAATTTATATTTGTTGATGACAATGTATATTGAAAATGGTGGAAAACTCAACAAACTCAAATTCTACCAAAATTACATTAGATAAACATTTTAAAGGACATTGATAAAGAAAGAAAAAAAAAATTCCATGAAGAGCCGAAGTCCAAACAAGATATAATGTGCCCTTACAATTTAATCAGATTGAAACAGATCCTTGTGAGATCATACATCAATTTTGCACGTGAAATATTATCTTGTTTTGTTAAATTTTGCATCCCTTAACGTTAATTATTGTCTCCATCCCTGTATGTCATGTTATCAATTTTATAGTTGTTCACTTCTTTCTCGTACTTTACATTGCGAAGTGGGAGTTGTAGTGTTTGCGCTTTTGTGTAGAGGGTGTGGGAACAATATGCTTTTGTATAAAGATATAAATTTATATGCAAATTCACATGTGTCGTTTAATGAAAGAAGTGACGGAAAGTAGAGTTACAAAGGGTCCATACGACAACATTTGTGCGTGAGGTTGTTAAATTTTGTGCTTCTTTCTTGTACTTCATGTAGCGAAGTGGGAGTTATAGTGTTTGGGCTTTTGTATATAGTGTAGGGAAACGATATGGTTTTGGGTGAAATTTAATAAATTCTTTTTTCGAATGCAAATTTATACGTGTCATTTAACAAAGAAGAAACGAAAAGTAAAAGAGTCACAAGATTTGAGGATAATAGTTGGAATGCATGAACAACAACAAAATTAAAAAAATTGAACTTTCATGTGGGGCTGACTTTGTTTAATATTTTATAGTATTAACATGCAAGTAGGTCTCATCATTCATATAACCGGATTTTGCATTAATTACAAAATATTTCTTCCATACCATGTGAATCATATCTACATAATTAATGTATGTTAATGTCGGGGTTAAAGATTTTCTTTTGTAAATTATGAGCATACATAACTTTATAAGAACAATTCTACTTTTACTATTCTAGTGTGGATCGTGCGTTATACGATAACTGCTATCCTTTTTGTAATTTAATTATGTACATTGCACATAGTACTTTATTATTATCGATGGTACGAAATAATGTTTTAAACCAATTTAGGAAAAGTAATCTAAGGATATTTATTTTCATCAAGAATATGATCATTAACAAATTTATCAACCAATTCAGGAGAAGTAATCTTATATTCATTTTTTAAAATTAATAAAAATTGCGTATGTGGAAGTCCTCTTTTTTGAAATTCTATAATATATATATATATATATATATATGCAACAACACGTCCTAACATTCATTTCTTCAAAACAACTTCTTTAATTATTCAAGTTTTGCTCTAGAAATACAAGTTATTAAATCAGGTCTATTTTGAGCTAGATAATTATACTTCAACTGTTCTTTCATTTTTGACCAATTTGGATTCTAAGTCATTGCCAAAAATATAAATCAAGCTTACCAAATCTTAGAACTAAAGACATAGCATTCGTATAACATTTTTTTAAATCTCTATGACCACCAATAAAATATCTAGGCAAAACAATGAGATGGCCAATTTTATTACCTCTTTTTTCACCAATTTCAAGGCTATCAACAATTTCTTAATACAATTCAGCTCTAAGAACATTTTGATTATGTCAAAAATAATTCAATCCAAATGTTTCAATTTTTACATACATGTCGACAATATATTGTTGTAAAAGCCTTCCAGAATGCAATAATATTGAAGTTGTTGACAATCTTATCTGTAGTTTATAACAATATTATTCTCTACCTGATATTTGCATCTTGGTTCGCATATTTACCATTACCAAATAAACAAAGAAAAATAATCAAGAAAGAAGAAATAACGCTTGACATACTAATAATAAAGATAACATAAGATATGACATAAATATATAAAAATGAATAATTTAGAGAACAAATTATAGGAAAGATGAACTAACCTAATGTTTCTTTCTCAATTACCTTTTCAGGTGAAGAAAAATTAGTTGCATCAACAATGTCTTCATTTTTACATAACTTGTGCTTATTTTTGTCCGTATCAATTCGCTTAATACCTTGGTGCGAACTTATTTCACCTAAAGGAAATACAAGTGGGTATTGAAGTGGATCATAACATCCATAATAATATTGTATTCTATGGCACTTTCCATTTTTACAATAAACTACAATATCACGCATATTAACATCCGCATACTCGTCTTGGTCAACCAAAATAGGAGCAACTTGTTAAACATTGGGTGTATTAGATGTTCTTTGATCAACACTTGGATTACATTGAAGTTGAATAGAATGGTTTTCTAAATTAGGAATAGTTCCCAAACTTCGAAAAAAATTGTGTAAGGATTATTCTCTAAAATCTTCATAACCTTATTGACAGTAGGTTCAACTAACCATTCACTAAGATTCAGCATGTTTTTCACTTCGTTATCGGTATCAACAAGTAAAGTTGCAAATGAGAATGAAGATTTTTTGTTGGAGTAATTTCATTTATAAAATGGCATACCCGACCTTCAATTCTAAATGTATAAATACCATTATAGTTTGCACATAAAGTTTTATCATAATTTACACCAAACGATGTCATTGAGAAATTGCAATTGTAGCTTCGTACCATAGTTCTAAAATTTAAAGATTCTTCAGAATTCGAAGTACACAATATATGTAAATCTACATGCACATCATTTTTTTTTTCAAAATAATTTGTCCTTTTAAACAATAAAATCCTTTAGTTTCTCTGTAATATTTTAAAGTTTCCACAACGATCACAAATAGTGGGTTCGGGTAGCACACAAGGTTTTGACATAAAATTTTCATTATAGAGCTGCATATTTGAACACCCTAATAAGGATAAAGAAAAGATCTCAAATATTTTAATTGAAGTAAATATCAGCATTACATTTTTTTCAAATGATTACAATAACATAAATATCGTAAAATAGGCATTAATAAAACGAAATATTATTGTACGAAATTCTTGATAGCAACCATCTACACAATTAAATCCTTCAAACATAAAAAAAAACCTCTCTCTTTTCGATTGCACATTTAATTTGGCATCTTTTACAGCTCTTTAATTTCTTTTATATCGGTAACCTTTCATGGTTCTTTAACAACAAAAAACTTATTTCTAGCAGATGATCTGGCAAATTGACCACAAATGAAATCAAATATTTGTAAAATAAATAAATGGATTATGATCTATTATACAACAAATAATAAACCCTATCTATATGGCTAAAGAAATCTAATGAAACCACAATTTTCAGGGGCTGAAGACCAAATTCGTGGGTAGAAGGAAGAAATGTAGAGAAGAAATGAGAGCAGATTTAAAAACGAAGATAGACAAATGAACACAAGTCACAAAAAATATAAGGATGAAAAAGAGACATAAATGCAGTGAACAAAATGAAGAAATCTACACAAGATATGAGACCTGATTCGTGGGTTGAACGAAAAAACGTAGAAAAGAAATGGAAGCAGATCTAAAAACAAAGATGAAAAGAAAAAGAAAAGACACAAAATACAAAAGGAATGTAAACAGGCATCAATGCAGTGAGTAGGGGTGTCAACGAATCGAGCTGCGAGTCGAAACTTTTTTCTCGGACTTGGCTCGAGTAAAAATATTCCGAACTTTTTTTTGTTCCCGAACCAAGCCGAGCAGAAGCTTTGGCCAGAAAAATTAAGCTTGACCCAAGTTTTCGACTCGGGTCTTAATGAGCCAAGTCGGGCTAGGCCCGAGCAGGCTGGGTGAGATTTTGGGTGAAATTTAGTAAATTCTTTCGTATGCAAATTCACTTGTCATTTAATAAAAAAGAAACAAAATGTAAAAGAGTTACAAGATTCGAGGGCAATAATTGCAATTCATGAACAACAACAAAATTGGGAAATTGAACTTTCATGTGGGGCTAACTTTTTTTTTTAATATTTTGTAGTATTAAAATGCAAGTGGGCCCCATCATTCATATAATCGGATTTTGCATAAATTACAAAATATTTATTACATATCAAGTGGATTGGTACCTATATATTGAATGTCGGTGAACGTCGTACTAAAGATTTTCACCTGTAAATTATGACCATACATAACTTTATAAGAACAATTCTACCTCTACTATATATAACCAACTTATTCGTTCTTGAATGTTGGAGCAATAAATTAGAGACAACTTATATCGACACAATTTTCCAACAAATTAATCAATAAGAAGGACATGGAACCTAGGAAGCTACTACATCACTTTCTATAGACAATTTTGAAACATTAAATTTATGTTGAAAATGGTAGAAAGCCCAAAAAACTCAAATTCTACCAAAATTACATTAGACAAACATTTTAAAGGACATTGAAAAAGAAAGAAAAAAATTTCCAAGAATTGATGAAATCCAAACAGAACAAAATGTACCCTTACAGTTTAATGATATCGAAACATATCCTTTGAGATCATACATCTATTTTGCATGTGAAATATTATCTTGTTTTGTTTAATTTTGCATCCCGTAATGTTAATTCTTGGCTCCGTCCCCATTGTCAGGTTATCAATTTTGTAGTTGTTCAGTTCTTTCTCGTACTTTAAGTTGCGAAGTGGGAGTTGTAATGTGTGCCTTTGTGCAACAGGAAGTAGAGTTACAAGTGGGTCCATATGTCAACATTTGTGGGCCAGGTTGTTAAATTTTGTACTTCTTTCTTGTACTTCACGTAGTGAAGTGATAGTTAGAGTGTTTAAGCTTTTGTGTATAGTGTGGGACACGATATGATTTTGGGTGAAATTTAGCAAATTCTTTTTTCGTATGCAAATTCACATGTGTCATTTAATAACGAAGAAACGAAATGTAGAAGAGTTACAAGATTCGAGGACAATAGTTGCAATTCATGAACAACAACAAAATTGTAAACTTGGCCTTTTATGTGGGGCTGACTTTGTTTCATATTTTGTAGTATTAACATGCAAGTGGGTCCCATCATTCATATAATCGGATTTTGCATCAATTACAAAATATTTATTCCATATCAAGTGGATCGTATCTACATAATGATGTCGGTGAACGTCGGGGCAAAAGGCTTTCGCCCGTAAATTAAGAGCATAGATAACTTTATAAGAACAATTCTACTTTTACTATATAACCAACTCATGCATTTTTGAATGTTGGAACAATAAATTAGAGATCACTTATATCAACACCATTTCCCAAAAAATTAATCAATAAGATGGCAATACCTAACCAATTTAGCATAACTCTTCTCGATCGAGCTCATTAAATCCTCCAATGTGCATTCTTTGACATTCGATAGTTCATGACCACTCCATACTCTTAAAGGACGACGTTAAGAATGTCTGAATGTCTATAAATCATCATTGGGTCCAAATACATGCGCATTATCGTCGACCAATAAACATGCTCGGGTTTGCATGTGATTATTTCGACAAATTCCTACTTTGCAAGTACATTCCCGTGTATACTTGTGAACTACAATAAATTTATTTGTGTCCATCTTCATCGTTCGCAAACGCCGACAACAATTGTCGTCGACGCAGATAATTGTCAACAATGACTTGTTTGGTTTCTTCACTTTGAACTCAAAGTTGTATTTCAATGCAATCCGGTATACAGCTTCATGCAAATCTTTCTTTGTTTGAAAAAATTGCTCAACATGCAAATTTTCATTTTCGAGAATCACACGGAAGAATTAGAAGACGGTCCACTTGATCCAGCCTCTGAACTCTCCCTACTCATCTCGCTAATGAGGATAAAGCAATCAAATTTTCATTCTCATTGTTGTGAATTGCCCAGAGAATTCCGTGCGTTACAACGAGATTATGATGAGGAACAACTGTCTCGAGAATAATAACATCATCCTCACCAGCTATCTCCACCGTGTCCGAAATATTATTAGCATTGTGATCTTCGTCATCCGAATCTTCATGTTCACATTGGACGACATTCTTCCTAACTAAATTCACGCAAAGAGGAGTCGTGTGCATTTTGTTCAATTCAAATAGATAATTTACTTCAGTATTAGAAGTAACCTTCATAGATGGAATCAGAATGAATGAATGCTCGTTGAATTGAAATATCAGTTTTATATCGTACTGAGAAGGATCGACTTTCAACTTGTTTTGTAAATTATAGTACATTTCTATATATGATGTACTCAATATTATGAAAATTGGACTATCACCACATATATCAATCGTCCATTTCCATGCCCATCGATCTTTTTCATTCAATTCGAAATTATCAAAGTAACGAACAAGGCTTACATTCATATCTACATGATGAAACAAAATTTTTAATTAGAAGAAAAAAATAGTCAAAAAATCGGCCAAACCATTAGGCAATAGCAGCCACTAAGCCGACTGTTGGCCGACTGTTAAGACTGGCCGGCTATTGTTCATTTCCATTAATCTCATTTGAAAGAATATACACGCAAATGAATTTTTGTTTGTTTATGTCTAAAAAAATTATAGATCTGTTTAAAAAAATTATCTATATGTTAATCTATTTCGAAATAAGATTTATCTACTAAAAAAATATACTTATTTAATGAAAACGAATTAAACATATGTAAATATATTTATCGTTTCGAAGTGATAGATATAAAAGAAATTTATTGTTTAGTATTTGATAAATTTTTGAGATTTTGAGGTTAAAACAGATGAAAGATGAGAGAGTTCCATGTTGAAATAAACAGATAAGAAAAGTTAGCTACTTTTGAAATTTTAAGTGAATAGTGTGTCAGCTTTACTTGTTGCTAAAATAATATTACTGTCTTTTAAATAAATTAATATTTTGTAATTGTATAATTTACAACGATGTTTATCATTTAATACCCAAAGAGTCATTGTGAAAATATATAACGGTTAAAAATCAAAAGTGGAAATGAGGCAATTTTAAAACTACCCCGGTTTCCCCCAGTTTCCATCGTTCACCCCAACCCAATTCTGCATATTGCAAAACCTAATTTTCTCTCTATCTCCCCTCTTCTCCCTAAGCAATTATTCATCGACACTGCGTATCAAGCAATTGGGCTTCTCTTTTGCTGGTATTCCCGTAATTCTTATTTTATTTTTGTACATGCGTGAGCTTGTATTTTTAATCCTAGGGTTTGGGAGCACCTTCAGGCGCGAATCTTTAATTTAAATTAAAACAATCAATCGGGTTTTTGTAACAGTAAAATACACACCTAATACTCCAATTGCACTATTTTGTTTGCCTATGAATTTCTGAATATTGCCAACTGTATTCAATTTTTCTTTTATTACTTTGTTGAGGCTTTAATTTTCAAATGCGATATTCTAGACTGAGGACTAAGGATTGCAAACAGAGAAAGAGTAGTTGATTGAATTGGGACATGAGCTGATGCTATGAGTAGGCTGTCATTTAGGCCTCGACCTCTTGACATCCACAAGAAGCTTCCCATTGTAAAATCTGTTAAGGACTTCGAGGATGACGAGGTCCCGACTTCTACTCGTAACTCTCAGATGCTCCGAATTGCCTCAGAGGTGGATAACGAGGTGAGGTATTCATTCGGAGGACAATATAAAATTTACTTCAAATTGACTATATTGCTGTTTCTTTCTTTCTAATTATACACTTGGTATTTGAAGTATAAAATTTATTTGCTTCGTATTTTGTTTTTCAAAAGGAGCAATTTCTCTCCCCATTGCCATTTCAAGAACGAATACAGTTATATAATTACTATTATGCATTTGAATGCCTCTCAAGGCAAGCTTTCTGCATGAAATCCTAATGTCGTATGATCCTTCAGTGTGACGACTGTAAAAATAGCATATCATCATTTACTGCTAATGACTAGGAACAACATATGCTAAGTCGTCCCAACACCAGGAAGTTACTATAATTTCCTCTTACTTATTTAGGTAGGCTCCTGTATAAATTCACATGGGGTAACTCAAATTAAATGGATTTGCACGTTACTAAATCAAAGGGTCCAATCCTAGTCTTGAAGGTTTAAGATTGATTCCTCTTCCCACCTTTCCCCAATTTATTGAGGTCAGCTGATTAGCTCTATTCTCCCTGTCCACTAGAAAAAAAAAAAGCTTGAGGCCACAATATGCAGAATGGTGCATGTTGTGTTTATAGAAACTCTTGAGTGGAAAAAAGGCTGTCTTTTCTGAAAGGGTAATTAGCACATAACGTCCTCATCTTTCACTACTAATGTGGAAAATGGTCTTACTTTTCATTTTTGGCATTTCACCTTTATTTCCACTTTTCATTACGCAAAAAGTCATTTTCATCCATTTTCTCAATTAAAAATTGTGAAATGACGAATATACCATTTTCTTTAAACAAAACAAAAATAAAAAAGAAAAAACTAAGTGCAATCATAATCTCAATTTTTTTAAAAAGAGAAAATGAGTCTCAAATAAATTATTCAAAGGTAATTAGCACATAATGTCGTTACCTTTCACTATTATTGCGAAAAATGTCCACTTTTTTTTTTTTTGACATTATCACTCTTAATTGCACATTTGATTCCACGAACTATCATTTCTATCAATTGTCATCCAATTTCTCAATAAAGAGTCGTGAAATAATGAATATACTCCTATTTGAATTAAAAAAGCTAGATTAATTGCAACCATAGTCCCAGTTTTTTTAAAAAGCGCAAACGAGTTCCAAATAAATTATTAAAAAATTAGAAATTAATTTTTCTTAAACAAAGTGCAAACGAGCCCAAATAAATTATTAAAAATTAAGAAATTCAAAAAATTATTTTTTTATTTTTTTAGATAGGAGGATATATTCATCATTTCACAGCTCTTTATTGAGAAATGAATGAAAATTGATAAAAATGATGGTTTGCATAATCAAAAGTGTAATTAAGGGTGAAAATGTCAAAAAAATGAAAGGTATGAATGTTTTCCGCTATAATAGTGAAATGTAGAGATATTATGTGCTAATTACTATTTAAAAAATTTATTTGGGATTTATTTGCGCTATTTTAAAAATTTGGGACTATGTTTGCAATTAGTTTTTCCTTTCATTATGTTTTATTTAGAGAGAAAGGTATATTTGTCATTTCACAATTTTTAATTGAGAAAATGGATGAAAATGACATTTTGCCTAATAAAAGGTGAAAATAAGGGTGAAAATGAAAAAAATGAAAGGTAAGGACAGTTTCCACAATACGAGTGAAATATGAGGACATTATGTGCTAATTACCCTTTTTGAAATTTGCTTCTATTGTTGGATTTTTGTGTAATATGAAGGATTTAATTATTTTTTGGTTGTTTCCCGTTGTATTGCTATATGGTGGAAATAATTTTTTACAAATTTCTTCAAGTTATTTTATTATAGTTGCAGTGAAATATCCGGTTTACTTCATAATGTATTGAAAGAAAAGACAAGAAAAGAAGAAAACCTCAATCTGCTTGCTGATATTCATTCAACTTACGTCCAAATGCAGACTTTATAATTTTAAATGATTGGTACTTAGAGTCCACAACAAGGACGTGCTAATAGGTTATCTAGGATTTAGGTATAACTGAAGTAAATGCGCTTGTAAAATAAAACGAACTATAGGTATTTTATAATTGTGTGTGGAACTGATTTTAAAATTTTGATCTTCCAGTATCTTTTTATCCTTATTAGAACTAAAAAGAAATATCATTCAGGTGTGGTTAGAGGGGTTCTTTATCTGTTCTATTGTTGCCTCTGTTGTAATACCATAGTTTTATTTATTTTATATTCTGAAGCCTTTTACCAGGTCACACATCATGTTCTCTTGCTACAAAAGTTTTTGTGCATGCTGCTTCCACAAGACCAGAAAGTATCTATGTGAAACAAATAGTACTTACTTCGTGTTCATGTTATAAAACTTGTACATGCCATTTAAATGTAGTACAATTGGGCAGATGAATTTAATTAGTCGTGAATTATGTTATACATAGATTAACTAACGCCACGATCAATTTTTCTAAGGTACAACAAACTCCTAGCAAGAGAACTGCTTCAGAAATACCCACTCCTGAGTTTGTGGTAGTGGATACATATGAAAGAGACTATTCTCGTACTTTCAGTCAACCAACATCATATCTTCGTGCAAGGGGAGGTGAGACATTTAAGTGCATGTTTGGTAGACATATCTTTTATCCACACATTCCATAGGATCACATCTAGTACTCACTTATCATCCACATATTTTATAGGGCTCAATATTTTAAAATTTACGAAAAGCTTTGCCAAACGTACTCAAAATAGGCTTCTTATTCATTGTTAAATATTTGTGGCAATCATATGTTAAAATTTTGTCATATTATTGACAGCCCGGGCTGAGATTGGAGAATTCGTTGAGTACGATCTTGACAATGAGGATGAAGATTGGCTTCAAGAGCTCAATAAAGAAAAAAAAACTCTTGCTTCTGAGAAGTAATATTCTCTCTATCTTGTATAAATCCTTGTGTAATAGAATTGTCTTTGATATTCTTCTTTATCTTTACTTTATCCTTTGCTGACCTGCAAAATGTTATATCCTATTTTATCAATATCAATTATGCGTGTCGTCATCTGGAAATCAATTTACGGTTCTAATTTTAGAACTAAAGGTACATCAAATTGTTACTCAATTGTCTCTCTTCTGACATGGAAGTGATAAAATCTAGTATCTAACTCAGAAGTAAGTCGTTCTGAGATGCTTGACATCCGTTTCAAATAAAATTCTCAGCTATAGTTGCGGAAGCATTGAACTGATTGCACGGCGGGGTTATTGAATTTTTTCAAGCTGTTAGTCCCTGTTGGAAAGTCTAAGATTTGGCTTCAGTTCCTAATGAAACCTTATGAAACTCTAAAAGTTGATTCTATAAAGTCTACCCAACTGTTGCATATTAGGGTTCCTTTTGTCCAACCTCTATCCTGGAGCTGATCTTGCCCGCCCCAAAGTGGGGGGTGGGGAAGGATTGAAGAGGAGGCTCTTTATGACATCTGGATTATTATTAATTTTTTTTCCCCCACTGGTTGTACTCTTATTGTTTGATTGTTGATGCAGACTTGAGACAATTCTGTTTAAATTGGAGGTATTGGATCACAAGGCTCGGGAAAGAGCAGGATTTGTTGCTTCAACACTGGGCTCATCGATTCCTGTGATTTTAACTTTTGATGCTGCTGTTGAGGTGAAAATCTTACTCTTTTGATTGTAGTTTACAAAATTGTGCATTGTTGTGAACTTGTGACTATTGTGAACTTGTGACTAAGTGTATGCTTCTAGTTGTGTGCTGTTCTACTTTTCTTTTGCTATGATTCATTCTTTGCAAAGTGATTCTACTATTGAAACACTTTTTAGTTAATGTTGTACTCGCTTCATACAATAGCTTGAAATAACCACTTTAAAAAAATTGAGTTCATCTTTTCTTGTTTCAAGATGTTTTTGAATATATCATGTATACAATTAGATGGAACAAATTGTATAGATGTAAATTGATGTCTTTTGTAGATGCTGCTGAATAGCAGTTTAAAATACATTACTGCATGGATGAGTAAATAGCATCATGGTGAAAGGTTGGGTCCATCTCAGGATGACCCGGAAAATGAGGCCCTGGGGCCTTTTTCCCTCAATGAATATGGGAAGATCCAAGACTTTGTTGGAGACAATATATTATGACCATAATCTCTTCCGTTGGGTTGATTAATATATTATGACCATAACCTTCTTCCTCTGAGAATGGGAAGCTTGGTGAAAATTGGGTGAATTCCAATTTTAAGACAGTGGGTGAGGAAACTTCTGGTATGACTTGCCAGTTCCTTAACCATTGCAAGGAGACGGAGATTGATTGCACAAGTAGTCGAGTATCTGCTGTCATCTCTGTGAAAGTTGCTTCGACTTTTCCTTTCCTAAATCTTATTTATTGTAGATGTGGAAAAATTGTTTCACCTTATGGATCTATGGTTACAAGATCCAATAGGATTGCTAAATTTTTTAAGCCAGTAGTCAAGAGTCCTGGAAATTTATTATATGCTCATATGCTTTTGCTTTCTTTTCATGGTTACAAGTCAGTCGAAGGAGTCATTAATAAATAAACCTGACGAACAATTCTAGAATTGCTTCAAAAATTACATGACATGATATGCACCTTAATTTCATGACCTTGGAGTTAGAGATTTCTCCCACCATCTGGGTATTGTTAAATACTAGTATTAAAGATGCCGAAGTTCAATAAGTATTATCTAAAGCGCTGGATTGTGAGGAACTGGATTTGTTTTGTTAATGTTTTCAATATAAGTAGAATTTATTATGCTACTTGTCAAAAAGTTAGATTTAGCAGGAGCTGTGTAAAAGGTTTCCCCCACAATGTGCTAAAAGTTCAAGCTTAATGTTATCAAATTTGGACTCGACTTCTGTCACATGTTCAAAAGCTTATCATGTATTGTGAAGATCCACTATTGATGAGTGCAGAGTAACATAAAGATTACTTAGGAGCTGGCATTTAAATTCTAAACCTGTAGAGTTATCACACTGTAAGGGCGTCAATGAAGACTGATCACTTATATTTGAAAAAGGGTTAGTGGAAAGCTGTTGTCACAGTTCAAGTCAGGCTGTTTTGATGTCTAGTCTCTCGTGTCACGAATTTAACCTCCACTTTTGCATATTTATAAATCATTTATAAATTGTCAATTTTCATTTTCATCCACACATTCTAATGGACCCACAAGTACTATCCACTACTCATTTCCATCTATTTATAAATTAAACCGCTTATAAATTCTTTTCAAACGGAGGCTTATTTTCGTGGTTGCTCCGACCTGCTTTCATTTGACTATTACATGGTTAGAGTTTGGACTATGCATCATGATTTCCCTTATATTGGAACTGCATTGTGCTTATGGATACTTTTTTTCTTTTTGTTCCATTCAAAATTTTCGGTCTTCTTGAGTAATTAATTTTGAGTAATGCTATAATACTTTCTTGTTCACATGTTAGGCCTTGCAAGCTCTTTCCATCAAATATGGTGTTTTCCAATCTATCTATAGTTATTGGAAGGAAAAGGTATGTGTCAGCTACCATTTGATATTCTTGTCTTAGGTGTTTTCGTATGGATTAATTTTCCTAGAAATGTTTACACAAGATATGCAGTGTTTTTATATGCTTTTGGCAAATGAAGCTATTATCTCTGGTCTTCTTTTTTGAGGTGAGTACTTGGTCGTGATCTGAGAACATGCTGTTGTGCTGAAAAATGAAACAGAAACTTTATTGTGGAGTTAGGTTGATTGAAGTTAATGAACTGGTGTGTATGATAGGAATTATTGCTGTGATGGGCACAATGACTATGTTACGGAACGCGTTCTCTTTATCTTTTGTACAAACTTGAATTTTCATAATTTCACACCCTTGGCCTTAATGAAGGGTAAGTATGCATTAAATACAAGTAAAATAACTGAAAATGATTTGACTTGGGGACAAGTTAGGGTAATAATTAGAAAATTATTTGTTTATTAATTCTATATTAATGTCCACAAGTTAAGTTGATTTAACTCTTGAACATGAAAAATACTCTTCCATATCTATGTTGGTTCCCTCACGTTCCACATCTGGAGGTCTTGTGTAACCACCAAAAATTGGACAGACATTTATATCAAGTTCCTGAATTACCCATTCAAGGTTAGCGGTGGAAAAGAAAGATGGCTGCGCCACTGCTTATTCAAACACAGTGGGAAACATGACCTAAAAAGGGGAGAGTAGGTATGGGATTTAAAATAATGTTGATTGGGTGTAAATGATGTTATCAAAAATCTTGTGCCAAGAGGTAAAAAGTGTAACTGATAAAGATCTATAATAGTGGTTGTGATATGTCAATGACTTTTTAGAACTTTGTGCAGAGAGGCGGTGGGGTGTCTGTTCTTATAATGTCTTTTTTTGTATGGTTGCACATTGGCTTTATGGTTTGCAACCAACTTTAGCTTATCATTCAGATGATTTTCTAAGATGAATCCTCAATTTTTTGTTCTTTTGTTTTTATTTTTTTTCAACCAGCGGGAAAGGTGGCAAAAACCAATCCTTCGACGTTTGCAGGTAGTTTTGACACTTGATTTATTGCTGTCACTATCTTGAATTCTGGACCAGATACTTATGATTATAGGGAATTTTATGCTCAAGGGAATCACAGTTTTCCTGATTAATAAGCAGGACTAGGTTCCTGCTTCCATCTCCTGCATGCATAATTCATGAATAATAAAATACTGTAAATTGGTTTTCATTTTCCTAACCTTTCTCTTCTTTTCTGATAGAATTGCTAGAGTTAAGTTTGATGAATTATTGACATCAATTCTCCAAAGCTTTCTCTTCATTTCTGATCGATTTCTTGTAGATACGAGTTCAAAGAACTCTTGGCATTTTGTCCTTTCTTCTCTCAACAGTTTAGTTTTTACCGATGGAACTTTCTGTCTCAAGTTACTACTATATCATATTCTGCAACAACTATTCTTTATGTGCATCCAGCTTCTTAGCATTTGGGTTAGGATTGATTTGACTTTACATTTTGATCGATGACTAGAATTTCAATTTACCTAGCAGGATTGTTTTCTTGAATTGTGCACTTGCATGTGCTAATGTCTGTTTTTCTATTTCCTTTACAGCCTCCTCCACCAGTCAATGATACCAATCCGTACAATGTATTCAGGCCAAGGGAGAAGGCTCATAGGCTTCACACTAGGAGAGTACGTAGTTACTTGATTGATTTGTTATTTCATCATTTTCATGTATATTTTTAAGTGGCACAATTATTTGTTAAACCTTGAGGATTGAAATGTATATTAATGGGTCTTCTACATACTTGTTTTACAAATAGATGCAAAGGAGGGAAAACAATGTGCAGTCCTTTGAAAAGCTTCGTCAGGTAATCATTATTTTATTCCAGCCCTTGAATCTTGTTATACTTTGTTTATATGTGCCTAGTGCTGTGTAGTGGACTTCGAATTAAGTACTTGATTGGTTTTGAAGCATTCTGTCAATACTTATAATTCTTTTTGCCTGTCTTTTACTGGTTTAGTTTGGCACAAGCGAAGTCAAGTCCTAAATGTAGTTTTTGAACATATCGTCTGCTGATATCTCATGCTCAGATTGGTCATCTTCTATTGGTTGATGTTTGCATATACAATTCTGTTCAATAAATGGAAGTTTGGATGTAGCATATTGCGGACTTATGGCGGATGCGCTATCATTTGTATAGAGTCCTTAATGCTATAGTCATCCTCTTTCTATTCCCTTTAGGAATAAGAGCAACTTCTTGTTACATAAATAGTTCAATATTTTGATGATATATAGCCCCCGTTTGAGCCCCATTTTTCACAAAAATGGGTTTTGTAATTGTGATATTTTGGAGATTGTGTGGTTAGATGTAGGAAAAAGTTTTGGATTTACGTGTAAATTATTTTAATGTGAGAATGTGTGGTTGGAAATGAGTTTGAGGGAAAATGCTTTTTTAGATAATGGGGCTAAAACATGGGCATTATCTTTCAGAAAGATTGAAAAATTTATTACATCACAAAGTAAGATTACCTCCATTTGCAAGTTTGCATTTCCCCAAGCAATTAACTGGCCAAGCAAGTTATAGCAAATTTGTTTTGATCCTAATCTTGGCCATGGGCATGAAGCACATTGGATTTGATAGCAAAATAGGTATTACAGCTGTAATTCCAGATATAATTTGTGAAATTAGTGGCTTATAGTCCGATTATCTGAGTTTGTTTAATAAGAATGTAATTTTCTTCCTTCCATAGAGCCCCTCACTTCCCCCTGGCAACAATATGTTGTGAAGCCAAGGTGTGCCCTAGGATGACAGACATAATTTCTAGAGCTCACTACTCACTTCTTCATGTTTGCCAAATCAACTTTGCTTGCACATGTAATCATATGATTATCTTCTGCATTTATTGCTGATCGCCAACTCCAGTTCTCATCTTGAGCCCCTGATCTTTAATTGTCAATATTGAATGTCGATTTCAGTATCTCATTTTCTGGTCTTAATCCATTTGAGAATTGACATTCAACAGGCTGATGAGCCATGAGTTTTGAGACAATTAGCTAATACTGATGCCGTCCTAGCTTTTAGAAAGTAGAAATGCACACACTTGCATCATGTTTTTGTTTCTGCTCCCCTTTATGATTCAATTTTCTAATTTTGATTGACACACTTAGTTTTCTTTTGTTTTCAATTCCCATCTTCAGGTCAGGCGCAACCTCGATCAGGCGAAGACCATTATTGAGGCTCTGATCAAGGTATTTGCCCTTATGATTTGAACCGTTCAAAATTTTCCACTAAGCTTTTATGTTGCACATTGTGTGGGAGCTGTGCAATGATGATTACTGTTCTAATCTTTGTCGTGGTTTTGTGTAGAGGGAAGAGAAAAAACGAGACCTTGTGGAGAGTGAGGTCAGCCTTCAAAGAATTCAGATGAAGTATAAGGTATGCTTGATTATACTGTTCTATTAATATTAGTAATTCTGAAATTGCCTTCTTTCGTGTAACGACTTCTATTACTGCACATAAAAAGCCAAAATGATGCTGGCATTTGCAGACGAGCATAATGTGATTGCGATTTCTTCATCTGTCTTGCAAAATAAACAATCACACAAATCACGGAAAGAAAGCGACGTTCTAGATTCCTCATTATCCAGATTCGCATTTGCGGGAAGAATTTGCATTTTCCCATTAGACTCTTTACCCTGACATTCCAACTGTTTAGCTTTATCATCATATTATGTAATAGTTGATAAATTCACAGCTTCATCCTTTCGCTTCTGGTTTTCTATTCTGCCATTTCTCATAGTTTATAGAGACCTACAAGTGCCTCAAGTCTCTTTTGCCTCTCAAAATTGCCCCCCTCACACTTCTGTCTTCCTGGACTATATCGTGGGTTCAATAGCTCCATGTCCAATAGGAGATCAAATATTCTCTGCTCAAACCCTTTCATATGTTTCATATGTTCTCCTTAATATCGTCCAACGTCTTTTAATCTTCTATGGACAGTGGTGATTCTCCGGTCCCTGCCCGTATGATAATCCTTTTGTGACATCCTCACCAACTGTGGGTCTTCATTAGGAAAATTTCTGTCGTCTGCATATTTTTGTAGTTGCTCCAAGTTACAAGACGATCCAGCTTCTGTTTCCTCTGAGATTACTGTGAACATATTTTCCCATGTGGAAGCACATTTAGGAATTTCTTTTCATACCATACCAACTTTATGCTGTAATTGCTTTTTCCTGTCTCATTAAAACAAAAGAATGTCAAATGGTATAATATGTGGAGTGCCGTTGTGTTGGATGTTCAAATTCTCTCAGGCCATGAGCTGCAATAGATACGTTTGAGGATTGATGGTAATTGAATTTCTATGGATTTTCCAGCATGAAACTGAGCTCCTAGAAGATAGCTTGGCATTTCCTGGACTGCCGTCCTTCCCCAGCAAGCTCGTTTCAAGCGAAGACGAGTTTGTCGATTCTGATGACATGGCAAATAGCCGCCCAACCCCTCGACCTGCTTTGGTGCAAAACCCATCTTTTGCAGAAACAAAGCTGGCGATGGCTTCTGCTGGAAGCATGAGACGAGAGGCCAGACGGCGTCATGTTCCACACAGTTGGCTTCGTAAACTGGTACTTGTCTTGAGCTCATTCCTAATGAAATTACTCCTCTTTATTTTTATTTTATTTATATAATGTCCGGAGAAGACGTGAAAATACATCTAAAAAGTTGACAATTTTGGCTGGTGCACCTAGAGGTTTGGTATACAGTTTGTTGGATGCACATTCCATTTCTGCAATATCCTTTTCAGAAATGTAACACAAGTTTTACGTGTTTGTGCAGGATCCAAATGAACCAGTCTTGCTGTTCACTAAACCACTGGATCCAGATAAACTAGCAGCTTCAGGCATTATACCTCCATCAGATTTGTCGACCCCAAATGGCACATCTGCACGCTCGTTTAATTATCGTGGAAGGATTGGCCGAGGGGGCAGAATAGTGTTTGACCGATGGAATCCTTTAACACATACTCCAATCGAGTGTGGTGATACATTATATGTACCACCAAAACCCCAGCATTCAGCGCATCATTAATTTCATTGCCATTTCGCAAGCTTTTTTCAAGAACGAACGAAGGTGGGCTCAAGAAAATCTCTATTTATGGACGTGACAGAGAAATGAAAGCTTCTCACAGGGTTTTGCTGAATTCAAGTAAGCCTTATTGCTAATTCATCTGCCCTAGCACAATTATTTTTGTTGTCGAGGTAGACTGGAAAAAGCAGCTTAACGTCTTTGGTTGGTGTAAGTTAATCTGGAAGGCCACATTATTTGCTTTTACATTGTATCTCTACTTTAAATGGGATGATAAAAGAGGTGTTGCAGGGTAATTTTGTTCAATCTTTCTCTATAGCAAAACTATGGAATTTAAATGAGTCGAATGCTGCAACTGATGGTCTGTGTGTAAATGCAGGTCTTCCACAAGGACAGGTCTTCCACTATTTATTCTTGTTAATTTGTATACTTTTATTTTCTTTCTCCCTCCCATCTTCCTGATTTTATTCAACGAATCGAAATGGATAATGTAGATTTTAAATAAAGTGGTCTGTTATTAACTATTTTGGTCTAGGGGTGTGTGAGGTTTTTTCGACTCAACCAATATTGCATTGAAGAGTCGAACTCACTGTATATAGTGAGAGAAGCCTAGTGGTTTTGTTGATTTATGAATTAATGCCACCTTTCAATATGAAGCTCTGTTTCGTATAGATTAAAATTTTCATTTTCATTACTCATTTTCAACGACACATTCTTTAATAAAATAATATTTTCCATCACATCAATAACTTTTTTTTTTAACCATACATTCTCTATAAATATATTATTTCAAAATATATTTTTCAAAATAATGTGACTCAAATACGCTCGAAATTCATTTGCCAAGTCACCCAAAAAAAATGTGAAAATTGGAGGGAGATCAACATTATACATTCATTTTCAAGTTACCTGGGCAAAGACATTTCTATTTCCTCTCAAGATCAAAAATATTATTTGTCATCTATTTTTCCGGTCACAGTTCAAAACCTTAAAAAAAATAGAAACTTCGTGAATGCCAATTATTTACACTATAAGGTTCAAACTAAACCTAATCTATGTCAAGCAAGACAAAACTAAACCTAATCTATGTCAAGCAAGACAAAAAACTTAGATATTTCGTACAAGCCAAACTAATAGTATGAATCAAATGTGTTCTCCATCTTGAACTTTGTACTATGCACATTACTTAGACCAGGGGTTTGGCTTTTCAAGTGGAAGTTTATTCAGCTCGAAATTGCTATTTCCAAGAACGGAGCCTTCACCATTGGCCTCTACCATTTTTAGATCGTTTAATGTTCTCTTTGCATAGATTGTGAAAGCAACAGTTGTGAAGATAGCAATGATAAAGGAAATGACATTGTAGATGATTTCGACTAGCGTCAGGTGATGGTTCTCATACTTGACATCTGCTAACGTTCTTATGAGTCGACCACTGCAGATAGACACAAAAGTAAGGTCAGCCAAAACAAGCCAAAGAAAAAGTCATGGCTCCAAAAATAAGCCATCGAAAAACTCCGGTTCCCATGCCAACACATAATAAGAACATGTTTGGCTAAGCTTAAAATGTTCACTTATAAGCAAATAGAAAGTTCTTTTAATTGATCAAAATTGAAAGGAAATAAAGAAATCTAAAATTTTGATGGTAAGTGAAGAGTTATTTTAGCCATTGTTAGGGCTCCAATGTACTTTGAAGGAAAAAAATGCATTTTTGAATAGTAATAATTTGGAATGTGTAGTTAAAAAGTAATGAAAAATTTTGGGTTTACGAATAATATTATGTTATTAGAGAATGTGTAATTGAAAATAAGAAAGAGAAAAATGTATTTTTGAAAAATGGAGCCCAAACATGGGCTTAGTTAATTTGAGCATGTTTGGCTTCTTCTAATGCTCAGCCAAACATGCTCTTAAAAGTGAGGAAAAAGTAATTTATACATACATATTTAGCCCCTGTTTGGCAGAGATTAAAATTAGATTTTTAGTAGATTTTGATAAAGTTGACGAGATGTGTGGTTGAAAAGTTGTGGGTCCTATGAAATGTGTGGTTGAAATTAATTGTTTACTTTGACTCGAGACTTTAACTGAATTTTAATCCCTACCAAACAAGGACTTAGGACATAAAAGTAACTTTTACTTATTTTTGAACCTAGCAAAGCATGCCTTATAAGATGGCTTGGAAGAATCACCCTCGACTGGGAAACAAATGCATTCAGTCATTCACTAAATATTGTGTAGTTATTGATCCTTAATTCTTGCCTGGTGGAACAGAGAGGAAACTACTTATTTCTAGTAACTTGGCTGTCGTATTTACCTAAGAAACTTGAAAACGAGGGAGAGAGATCTGTGGGCTTGGCAGCAGAGATATAGAACTGACCTGTAGATGTAAATGAAGGCCTCAGGAACCATTCCAGTAACTGATCCACACAAATAGGGCCAGAATGTCATACTCGTCACCACTATTGCATAATTAAATATAGTGTATGGAAATGGCGAAATCCTAAAAAGTGCAACCACTTTAAACTGATGGAACCAACTTCCTTCTCCGGCCAATCGAATCATAGCAGCCTTTTGAGGCCATCTTTTTAACCATTGCTACAAAGTGCATCAAGAAACAAAGGTTATAAGTAAAACAACAAACAAAAAAATGACAAACATCAATTATAGGAAGCCGCAGAATATAAAAAAGAGAACGATAGATTATTCAATATCATGATGAACCAATTTAGCTATTTTCTTACATGAATTCGGTCACGAAAGAGTAAACCAATGAAGTACGGAAGGATCATTCCAATAGTTGTTCCAACCATGATTATGACAAACCCCAGGCCATAACCAAAAATCATCCCCGCTAGCCACATGGAAGGACCAGAAGGAATTAGAAACACTGGGAAAAATGCCAAAGAAGCTACAAGTACGAGTGCAAGCACAGGCCGACCAAATGCAGTGGCTTCCCATTGAAGGATTGGGAAAAGAACCTAACCACAATCATTAAAATTTAGAGATCATATGATTTCCATTTTGTAAATTAAGGTCAGAATATCCTACATGATGAGAAATTTCAATGTAAAGTAGAGACATGTTTTTTTATGAACAAAATATAGCCCCTGTTTGGTGGGGATTAAAAGTCAGATTTTTGTTAGATTTTGATGTGTAGCTAAAAAGTTGTGGATCCGATGAAATATGATGTTAAAATTAATTGTTAACTTTGATTTATATTAAAATTTGGATTTTAATCGGTACCATACCAAACAGGGGCATAGTAAGCTAAGTGTAGGATTTCCTAGCCTTTGTTAACAACTAGTTGTTATCCACTCATGTTTCTTCGTATTATGGCATCTAATTATTATTTAAAAAAATCATGGCAACCCCCTCTTCCATGCCACAACCAACCACGGACCATCCTGATTAAGCCCCCGTTTTATCCACATTCTTCCCAAAATTCATTCTTTCAATACTCATTTTCAACCACACAATCTTCAATAAAACAATATTAAACTCAAATCCAAAACTTTTCATTATTTTTTAACCACATATTCTCCATCACATCATATCATAAAATGCATTTTCTTCTCAATAATGTGCATCAAACATCCCCTAAGAAACTTAGGTTCAAGTTCTTATTGCAGACCAATATTTTGACATTATCAAAAAGTAGCTAAAATGTGTCCATTTTTGTGAAAGGTAAAGCAGAAGAAATTACGAAGCAAAAGATGAGAAATATGCAAACAGAAAAATAAAGAAATAAAATACCTTCTCTAGAAGAAATGGAACTCCCCATTTTAAAAAAATAAGAACAACAATTACAGTGATTGAACACCATGTTATGGCCTTGAACCACCATATAAGAGACCTTTTTCTTGCTTGTGATTGAGATTCGAAAGTATCGGGTTCAGATATCCTTAGTTCGTTTGGTATGACCAATCTCACGTACTCACTGTCTTCCCTCACCTGACCCCCATTGTTAACACGGTTTCCCTCGGACTCCTTAGCTGAATCTGACATCTTGGTCGAGACGCCAGATGTCTGTCAAATGAAGCAGGATATACATTACTGTTAAGCAAGAGAGATATACACCCATATATAAAAATATTCAGGCAAAATAAGAAGATTGATAAATATTCATTAATTATGAAACTGCCGAAGATGCATCATATACTTGGATACAGAAATTTCAAATGCTTCACACCATATACTTAAATCTCCGCAGAATATGTGATGTGATTGCGCACATTGCTATGAACCTAAGAAAACATACTCATTTTGTATTATAAGAACACAATTAATTTGAACACTGATTTTAGGCTACTTTCTCTGGAATTCCAGTTTGCTTACTTTCATCCGAGCTGGACTTCAGCTAGAAAGAACATAATTCATTGGAACCTTTTTTAGGGTCTCTCTATCTCTCTCTCTCCACACACACACACACACACACACACACACACACACACACACACACACCCATTTTGCAGATAATAGGTGAAAATTTAACTTGAGTTTTATAACTTTGAAGTGAGTAATGAAATTGAT
>CAIGRL010240803.1:0-14535 GCA_903798325.1 Fraxinus xanthoxyloides
AATGAAGCACAATTACATAAGTGAAAAGTATAGTTACCGAGAATGAAAGTTAGCCAAAAATCAATTTATTTACAACAATATTAATTTATAATATTGGTTTACTAAAGTACTAAGGGGGTGTCCTCAAAGGAGAGTTTAATAGATTTTAAAATTTTATATAAATTAAGGTGTCCTCAATTCAGATTAAAATATAATTCATTAAAATTTAGGCGTCCTCAATTTAAATTTTTGTAAATACTTAAAAATTTAGGTGTTCTCAACTTAGATTTCAATAGTTACTTGAGAAATTTTGGTATCCTCAATGGCTACTTGATTTAGAGAGATTTCAATAATTTGATAGATTTTATCAGACTTTAAAAGATTTCAAGCCATAAATATAAATAACAAAAATCTTTAACAATTCTATATCCCTCCTCAAAATTTCACAGTTTCTCACGTCTCCATCTCTCACTTTCTTTGCTGTGATAGGTTTTTCGTCTCTCTCTCTCTCTCTCTCTCTCTCTGTGTGTGTGTGTGTGTGGCCTTACTCCATTGTGAACAATATGTAGTGAGATAAAAAATGGAAGAGTCGCAAGGAAAACGTAGATTTGGTTATAATGCATGGAGCGTTAAAGAAAGCACTACATTGTTACAACTTATGGTTGATGCCGCCAATCGTGGATGGAGTAATAGCAATGGGGTGCTAAGTAAACAAACAGTTGAAAAAAAAAATACTTCCTGCTCTAAATGAAAAGCTTGGATGCCAGAAGAACTATGTTATGTACCAAAGTCGATTAAGTTAGTTTAAGCAACAATATCACAGATACTCTGAGCTTATGCGATACAACTCTGGTTTTGGATGGGACTCAATTACAAAAAGGTTCACTGCTAGTGATGTTGTGTGGGATAATTACTTCGAGGTGAGTGTTCATATAATTTTTTATTTTGGATTAAGTTATAATTCTTTAATAATAAAGGATGACTTAACATTTTTTCTGTATTTGTTCTTTGACAGTCCCATCCAAAACACAAGCACCTTCATACCGACACCTTTCCTGACTATGAAGACTTAAGAATAGCAATTGGCAATGCTACTGCTACAGGGAGAAACTCAATTAGTTTGGGGAATGAATCAGATGCAAGAGTATATGGTGTCGAAGAAAACAAGCATGTTACAATAGATGACTATGTGTTCGATGAGAATCAAGATGCATACATACAGACTCAACAGGATGAGTCAACCAATGTTCCATCATCTAATGATCATTTTTCTTTCCCACCCACTACGGAAATTAACAAGGAATTTCCTACAGAAAATAATGGCCATAGAAAGCGAACTAGAACTCAACATGATAATTCTAGCTCATTTGATACCATGTCCCGAGTTTGTTTTAATAAACAATAATTTGGTTTTTTCAGTATCAAATAACTTAGCTTTTTAATATCTAATTTCTCATCATCTTACAAATACAATTGTTTACAAGGGAAACAGGGGTCAACAAAAGTGAAATAGTACGGTTCACAAGGAAAAATACATATGAAATAGTATAGTGGAATTTTAATTTTTTTTTACAGAGTTCGGTTAACGATTTGTATTGGGCAATTAAGGATGTGAAAATTTAATTATAATAGAGAAGTTTACTAATCCACGAGAATCTATAAAATCCATGAAAATCTACAAAATAGAAATTCATTCAAATCTTATGAAATCTGTTAAAGTTTTATTGAATTCCATAAAATCCATGAAAATTTATAAATATTAAGAAATCTATTAAAATTTGAGTTGAGGACACCCTTGTAAAACTTTTCAAATTATTGAAGCTGAAGGGACATAAAATGAATCGAAATGAATATGAAAACTTCTCGATCTGTTTGATTAAATTGTTTTGAGACTTCGGAATTCGTCTTCTTGGAAGATTTCTATGTGATTTTTACATGAAGGATAAGAGCGTGAGTTAATAGACTCAAAAGATAGATAAGAAGAGAAATTTTTTGGGAAGAGTATTCAGTTCAAAACCATTAATGAGTGAGTAAAAATTTGAGCGAGAGTTATCAAGTGTAGCATATGTGTGCTCGTCAAAGTGTTGAAAAATCAAGATTTCAATTTTTGTTCTAAAAAGGAGGACGTTTAGAGAGTCGGGTTTGATAGGGAACACTGAAAAGCAATAATATGATGGTGGTGTACTTGGATGAAATGGTGCCCGTTTTTCATGGATTCTGTCATTATATACATCATTTGCAATTAAGTGAAAAATTAGAGATGTCTGATGTTAAAAAGAAAAAGATTGAGGGTAGATTAGTAACTTAATACAAAAGTTAGGGACAAAAAATTGTCAATTTCCCTAATATTTAACATATTTATATGCTAAGTAGTTATTTTACTTGTCAATCAAGGTTCTAATTAATATATTTTTACCTTTTATTTAGAATCTACATTTTATGTACGTGTTTGACTTGGAAATTGGACGTGGTACATTTTTTTCTCTTTGATAAATAAATGTCTGATAAACTAATAACACACTTAAAGAATAAAAAAAAAACTCGATCCCAACTCAAATCAGTACCAAATTAATAAACTCAAATGCATAAGATATTAGTTTTGCTTAAAATATTTTAGATCCCAATAGAAATATAAACAATTTCTTAAATACGAAAATTTTATAATACATGATAAGATTTTGAAAACTAGAGAATAAGATATTAGAATTGAAAGAGCATAAAGTGAGTCAAATTCAAATGTGCTAATTTATTATAACAATGACCCCTATATATAGGATTTCAAATAAAAGTTATAACTCGAATAATATACAATCTTCTAAAGTAAACACGAAAATCATATATACATCTAGACAAGACCAAAAAGTCGTACATCCATATCTATTATTTTAGAACATAGAGGAACTTTTTATTGAAAAATGCTAAGTATACATAATTATTGTATATAAGGGTGTACATAATCTCACATGAAGTGAGACCCCCCAAAATGTGGACCCTACCCCATGTGAGGAGTATGGACACCCCTATGTACACCAAGTAAAGTTCCTTTTTATTTGATCTTCCTTCTTTAGGATGCTACCAATTCCTTACCTGTTATCCTATATACTGTACGATTGTGCAAGGTTGTTCAAAAATTTCTTTGCAACTTTTTGGACATTCGTACTGTGCTTAGTAGTTTTTCAATTAGCATACTTCTTTTTTTTTTTTCAATTAAATTTTTCTGAAAATAGAAAATTAAATTTGCTTGTACATTCTTTTTACTCAAACCCAACTCAACGGCATGCCTAATTTTTCCTTTTTTATTACATATACAACATTTGGTATATTTGTTTTCATTTTCATTTTGCAGAAAGTAATTATTTAAAGAAAATGAGACTTGGTTCAATCTAAACCCGTCAGTTGTTAAATTGGTTCAAAGAAAGTTTTAATATCATATTTGTAGTGGAAAAGATTCAAATCTGTTCTCCCTACGTAAATTATAAGAAGTTTGACCACTATGACGGTTAAGTAATAAATATATTGTCTCTATGTTATTAAAAAAAAATATGTTTTAGTTAAAATTCGATCTTGAAATGATCCAATGATTGAATCATTGACCAGATGATTTGTTCAGTTCAACGAATGGATTGGGTACGATAACATGTGTGTGAGAGACATTTGTCCATCTTCACATCAATTTAACATTCACATCAATAACAAGTAACCCATTAACTCAATATGTTATTAACAATGTGTCTTCTTGTAACCAAAAAGAATCATGTGGAATTACGTCAAACATTAAAATTTGTAGAAGTTCATTAAATTCGATGTTAATTATATAAATCATTATTTATCGTTTATTTTACTATTCTGCAGTCCTATTCTGCATCGCTATCAACATCAACACCCAGTGGGGACTATTAGGCCTCCAAGTGCATATGAACTACATCATAGGAGTTCATATCAAGAGTCACTATTGCAACCAATGGGCACAACACACGCATGCAGTAATTCAATGAAAGACTCAACGATATTACTTTCGGTTTACATAATTACATCTCTATGTTCTAATTTGTTCTATTGAGATCAAATTATTCTCATAAAGAAGACATTGTTTAAAGAAGTATACATTGTTTGAATCATTATATTCTCAACATATCCCAAGATTAGAGATCTAGAGTACCTATTTCTTGATTCATCATCTTTAAAAAATTCATACAAACTTGTCAATCTATGGCTAGCAAGTACTCATAAAAAATTTCAATTTGCCAAGTAATATTCATAGACTTGATATTGTCTTGTTCATGTTACACAACATGCTCAAGCTCCATAATCGCATTGCTTCTTATTTGAATCGAATGCACTCGAATTGATCAAATACACATTATATGATGCATAAACGTGTGAAACTCACATGAACATGCTAGATGCTAGAACCACCAATATGTGCATGCTTGGTTGCAGAAACTTACACAAATGAACCTTTCCCCCTATATTTCCAAGTTCTCATATGAAGCCGGGTTGATGAGAATCTTGAACTAAAAGAATAAAGCCATTCCTTTATTATGTAAATCTCTACAAACACGTCTCTTCTATATATCCTAGTGCACTTAGACACGTAACAAATGCACAACCCAACAATGCATGCATACAAAAATACATGAATTTAACGTACAACAAATGAATCTTGCAAGTATTTTTCATGTTTTTTTTTGACAAAAATAGAGAGTCGTACTCACATTCAGACAATTTTTTTGACACCTTGATACATCAACCTTCAACAAATCATGAGAATATCCAAATAGAGCATGTAGAAGACAGTAATCAAAAGGATTCATTGGAAAAACCAATGATCAGAATGAGCAGAACGAGGAACAAGTACTTTACTCACAATTCCATACCATAAACTTCGAATCCGAATCTATGTAAGATAAAACATAAAAATGACGACTTAAAAGGAGTAACACCATAAAAATATAATCAATCTGTTCTTTTAGCAGCGAAGTGTTTCTTGAACACATGCAATGACGTCTAACAATGTAGACATAATAGAGAACATGATAGAAGAGCAAGATGTTGCGTTGATGAGAATACTACAAATTCGTGAATTGTTGAAGCAAAAGGGACGTAAACTAAATCAAAATGAACATGCACGAGATAAGAGAAGGGGAGCACAAATAAAAATTCTATTTAAATGAAACAAAAAATATTCCAAATGAATATTTAAGAACATTTCAATGTGGAAATAGACATAAGAGCATGTGTGTTTCACAGAGGGAGGACTTAACAGTGGGAGGACGGGTTCTTCCTTACATAACATGAGAACAAAGTACTATTTTTAACTCAATTTTATGCCAGTTTTGGGAAAACCCATTCAGAATGACAACTTCGCTATGAAATATGAAAATCGAGGATCTCACTGCCTTCAAGTCCTAAGATCGAGAACTAAACTGGTAATTTACCGAGTTACCTATAAAGGAATAGGAAAGGCAAGGATTGCCTAATACCACTCGTACGAGAAAGGAATAGCAGCATTTTCTAATTCTATTGTCTGACAGTACTTTCTCCAAAAAGTTAAAAACTTCCAAGAAAATTGCAAAACAGTGACTCTTAATTAAACATTAATCAAGATTAATGAACAGTATCCAGTCTTTCACACTAATGATATGATAATCTGATACAAACAATTAAAAAGCACAATTCGTCCATTACAAGAGCAGACTGAAGAGACATAATTTTTACATAATGTATGTGACTCTTGATAGGCAACACATACTAACCCATTGCGTATTTCTGGGTCCAGCTTCGAGCAGTTTGTTCGTACTTGGCCCTGTCGGTCTTGTACATGTAAGAAATTTCAGGCACCAGGGGGTCGTCCGGGTTTGGATCTGTCAAAAGTGAACAGATCGAGAGTAACACCTGGAAAGTATAAACGAGTTAGATTCTAAACTTGAGAAATGGAATATAATAAGGGAGTTTTCGGTAGAGATTAAAATCGGATCAAAATTGAAAAACTGGCCGTTATTGTTGATTTTTATTAGATGGTGAAACCCAATAACAGCTATATTTTCAATTTTAATTGAATTTTAAGTACGACCGAACACACACTAAAATAATAACATGCACGCATTCGAAAAACCCATTTCAGATATCAATAGAAGGGAATTACGACCATTTGTGTTCTTTCATAACAAAATACATGATCAACGACATGAAGTACAAAAAATTATCTCATCGATGGAATGCCTAGAAATAATTTTCAAAAACCCCCGAGTGTGTTGAACTCCATTTATAAAAAAGCATGCCAGTATTGATACATTCTTCATGGCTGATCATATCCTTTCAAAAACCCCCGATTGTGTTGAACTCCATTTATAAAAAAGCATGCCAGTATTGATACATTCTTCATGGCTGATCATATCCAAGTAACAAATACATAAGATTTCTGTGGAAGACTCTCGAGTATAGAGAGAAAAACCTCAGACAAACCTGAAAGTCCAATATCACCAAAACATATATAACATTCTCTCAAGTTGTCACCCAAATCTTGAGGTATTACATTACAACAATTGGAGACAATTTAGGGTTACCTTTTACAAGCTTCCATACCCTGAAGAGAGTCATTTTAGGGTCAGCGCAAAACTTCAAATTTGGGAAAAAATGATCTCGGTAGAACTGGAACAGTCAAAAATGATACCAGAAGCTGAAATGCTTTCTTCCAAATTCGCACCTATGTACCACTCTTCCAGACAGATAACATTATCACCATCCTGACACTGACACTGTTCCATGACCTTTACCATCATGCCACAGGCTTGTAACCACCACAATCTCCCCAAATCTACGTAAGACTGCCGATGTCTCTACTTTCACCACCACCACCTCTAAAACTACTGCCATTACAGCCTCTAGCACTAACTAAATATCCAGACACATCAGTCTTGCTTAGTCTACAAATTGACTCCAATGATCACAAGAACTTACAACCAACACAATAGGCCACAATCATAGCTCCAATAGTCAAAAAAACACCAATCCATGATTGCAGGCCCATTTACCAATAGACTCAAAACTTTATAGCCGGAAATTTCAAGTCTTTAATTCTCCTTTTCCTCGATTTCAACCGTGGGGGACGATGAATGGTCACTTTGAGGCTCACGGCTGATGGAGTTATTGTGTTTTGACAAAAATACTTTCAGGAGAATATTGCGCACATAGGTTGCATTGGTTGATTTTTCTTATAATCTTGTTTGTATCATTTTTGGGTATCTGTGGCCTTATGTTTGGTTAGTAGAAGTGGTTGTTGTATGATAATGGCAGGCTGCCGGAATGGGTTGGGAGGATGATCGACCAAGATGAGAGAGAAATAGGGGGTTTGGCAGGCAAAAGAACACAAGGTAGAAATGGGAAAAGAATAAAATATTCGCATTGTTTAGAAATCGAATCAAGTCGATTAGCAAATAGTTATGAAATAGATGGATAATTAATCTATTATTATCATGGTCAAAACTCATTTTGAATAAATGCTAAAATCAGTGTTTACTAGATAATACGAAAGCACCAAAGTGAAGAAAAATAACCTTGGAAATTGTCAGGGCCGGGCTCCACTGCTCCTTCAAGATGTCCAGGCAAATACTGCCATTGCTGTTTATATTAGGATGAAAAACCTTTGTCCGGAATGCAACCTGCAAAAAGAGCAAAAGCAGGTCAAATGAAGAAATTAGTTAACCGGAACTCTTAGTCCGCGTGTGAGATTATAGCCATATGAGGTGGTGGCCCTTGGATCAATGGTTGTATGCCCTCCTTTGGAAAGGAGGAATCCTAGCTAATTCTCACCTCACTCTTTCATTTTCTCTTTTGCTCAACTAGGGGGGCGGATGTAGGGGGATTGGATTCGGATCGGTCCAGTCCACAACCCATTTTCATTTTCAATGTGCAAAAACAATTTTATGTGAATTTTTATTTTTGACATATTGGCCCGACTTGAATTTTTTTTTTTTTTTTTAGTCTGATCCTGAATTCATCGTTCAACTCTCGGTTTCTCACGGCTGCTCTTGATTTTTGCAATTTCTTTTTATATTTCCTTCATTCTTTGTGATTGCTATTCTTGTCTCTTTCGTGATTTCAAGGGCTGATCTTCTTCGTGTTGGGAAAGATTTTAAGCAATGGAGTTGACGGTATTCAGAAATGCAACTCTAAGCTCATGTCCTCATTAGACATACTAGTTGTGCATACACAAGTCTTCTGACAAACTCAATTTTTTTTTGCATTTTATATAAACCTTCAAACCGACTCGGGTCTGATATTTGAATACAACTCTAGATGAACGGTTAGCATTGATTCACTCAAACCAACCTTTCTTATCAAGTAGAAATGATGACAAACAATACTTAGGCTATATTGATTATACGTCCAAGCTTCAGGCAGAGATGTGTAAAGCTATAAAGTTTTAAAAGCTCTCAATTATAGGATATAAGTAGGTTTTAAAAATAAAATAAAATTATTGGTTAAAGTTGCAAATAAGTTTCTTATTTTAACATTCAAGTCAAGAGTTACATTCAAAATATGTAACTTATTTTTCTACTTAATAATAAGAAAAAATTAATATATCCAAAATGTTTAGTAGGTACATCCCAACACAAATACAAAGGTAGCTATGTTGCATCGACACGGACACGTGAGTGTCGAACACGCCAACAAGCAATTGTTTAATAAAGTACTGAAATGACTCGTCAATTGATTAAATTATTTAAAATTCTTGTGTAAATTTAATTTTATACTTGTTATTAATTTTCTTGTTGAAAACTTTTAAATATGAGTACCTATTTGTTAGTTAATAATAAATTTTAATTAAGATATATAATATTTATAATAAAGAAACAAAAATAACCATGGTAGAGTGTTTGAGGAGTATCGGCATCCGACATGGTTCTGGTTGATGTATCCATGCAACACAGAAAACTAGTAACAGAACCTAGTGTCACAGGCCAAACAAAAAAAAAAAAAATAAAGACCATAACAGATCTGCAATTTTGAAGAATTTGACTCGTGAACAAAATTGTGGGCAGGTGACACCCTTCTTTTCTTAAGTATGACTTTTCCAAATCCGAATGTCATACCTTTGGAGGTTTGAACGGGTAATCAGGGGGGAAATGAATAGTAATTAAAAACACTCCCCCAGCATAAGGACTGTCTTGAGGACCCATTATCGTTGCTTGCCAATGGAACATATCCTCGCCAACAGGACCTGTTCGTATGCATAAAAAATAAAGGAGTATCATATTACCAACTTGCAATGACAGAGAACAATCAAGGAAAAGATATTAATCATAATTGAGTAATTATATATAATAAATGAGACCAATAGTTGTAAGTGAAGGCACACAATTGATCCACGAAGGAAAATCCAAAGAATAGATGTCTGTCTTTGCATATACGATAAAGAAAGTAGAAGAATGGCAACTTTTTGTTGGTTCAACACAATTTAAGATTCGGAAACGGATTCATGGGAAAAAGTATACTATGTTAGAACTTTTAATATCAAGATTCCTATTCCAAGCTTTTAAATTACATCCTGGTTGTTTATTACAAGAACTATAGCTATAAACAAGAAAATAAGTAGATCATTTACACAGACAAGTTGAAAACTTAATATTTGAAATATATACATCTTTGATAAAAAAGAAGCTCAATAAAACATTTCTTACTATTTGTTTCCAATTTTTCCATAAATAAAGTGCTGCTGCTGCACACACCAAACTCTTGTGTTCTTGCATGGCTTATGGAGCATAGAAGCAAAAAAAAATTGTATCGTCCGTGTATGACAGTACGCACTAACATAAAACATTGATGTTTCACAAAGAAAGACCATTTTACATAGACATTTATAAACTTGATAAATTCTTAATACAAATCTCAAAAGCACAATTTTTTTTGTTTGGTATTATAGTCTTGGAACCCAATCTTAAAAGGTCTAATTGTTGAGAGAAATAACCCAAACACCAACTGCTTTAATGTTTTTGCGACCTGGATTTTAGCCTCCTCTAGTATGAAGAATATATCTATACCCACAATTTTTCATAACTAATATGAAGAATATATCTATACCCACAATTTTTCATAACTAAATTAATTTTTTTTACCATAATAAATGATCAAAAGAGCAATTTTTGTATACCCACTTGCCAAATGTTAATAAAAATAATCTTAGCCATCCAAATGCACAGATCAAAACTCGAAACTATCAAACAACACATAAAACCAAATAACTACAGATACAAGAGGGACTCCAACAGTACCAGCACTGCAAGAAGTAGGAGGGTCTTTCTGAAGATCCTTTAGCTCCTTCAAGATTCTTTTCGAAGCCATCAAAACAAATTAAAAAAACCCAATCTGCACAATTTCATTTTCAGAAAACAAAACCCACAATTTAAAAATCTCCACAAACAGAAATAAATTCATAAATATGTATGTATCAAGAATTATATGTAAACATATGCATATAAAGAGAGACAGAAGGATGCGGTCTGGGCTGACCTATTAAGAGCTGCTAATGGCAACAAATTTTCTGTGTTTTTTCTTCTAGTTGAGCAGCTCTGCTTCTTCTTGACGCAATAAACGACTTTAAGAAACCTATAATATAACTTTTGCCACACATTTCATCGAAATACATTATTATTTGAAAAGGACACACATTTAATCAAAAATACATTTCTAACTCATTTTCAATCGCACATTTTTCAATAAAATAATATTTTTCATCATATCAATATTTTTTCTTTACTTTTTAACCTCAAATTTCTTATCATATCATTATTTAAAATACATTTTTTCTTCAATAATATTCATCAAACACAATCATAATGTGACTTATAATGGGTTAAATCAATGGCCATAAACTTTGACCTTTAATGCTTCAAATTGGACTTTTGAGGATATTTATTGGTAGAAATTACGCAAAACCAGAACTTTAAATATACAATTTCAAAATTTAGATATTATCTTTATTTATACAAAAATCAGATATTAATTCATCTCTATCCAAATTATAATTATCCAAACCATAAAAATCTCAAATCATTCATCACATCTTCATTCTTTCTCTGTCATCTCCTTCTCTCTCCTACAAGCACTGCCACGGCACAGTGGCGAACGTGCACCGACGTGGCACAACGGCAAGCGACGAACAGGTACTGTTAGTGTCGTTGTAGTCGTCTCTCTCTCTCTTCTTCCCCTCCTCTCTCTCGCTTCTCTCCCTTCTTCCCCTCACAAAGTCATCGTCGCTGTGAGCAGCGCCGCTCCCTGCGATCGCTAGCCGACGTTGCTTTGAACTGCAGCATCGCAATCTGTCTTCGTCTTTTTTTTATGAGGTGTGTGGTGGTTTACGATTTTTAAGGTTTTTTTTTCTAGCTGTTGGTGATAGTGGTTTTTGTTGGTGGAGTGGTACAGGCGCATCGTCGTCGTCGTTGTTGTTGATGTGGCGACGACGGTGATATTTGTTGGTATTGTGGTGTAGGCGATGATGGTGGGCGTTGTGAATTTTTTTTGGGTTGTAGGATGGGGGTGGTGGTGGAGTTCCTTTAGTTTTAGTGATGGTGGTGGTGGTAAAATAGTGGTTGTGGGTGAGTAGTGGTGGTCGTGGTGATGTCGGTATTTTTAGATGATAGTTTGCTGCCGAGAGATGGTGGTTCTAACGACGAGGTTTCAATTGCCCCGTTGGTGCCAACGGTGAGGTGGTCACACGTGTTGTTAGTGGTCACATATTATTTGGTGTTTGTGACTATTAAATTCATTAATATGTGATCGATAAATAATATTCAACCAATGAAAAAGATGAATTGTGATAAAAAAAAATTGTTAATTCGTGACTGATAATTTGATAATTTGTGATTGTCTACTAAGTTGTAATTTATAATATTTGTGATTTGTGACCGATAAATAAATTGTGACGTATAAATTTTTTATGTGTGATCGATGATCAAATTGTGACTTATAAAATTTCGTGTCTTATAAATTTTTTGAATTGTGACCGTTAAATAATCTGTGATGTTTCTATTTTTATTTGTGATTGATGAACAAATTGTGACCTATAAAATTTTAGAATTGTAACTATAAAATTTGTGATTTGTAATCAAAATATAAGGAATTGTAACTTTAATATATTTAATAAATAAAATATATGTGTAACTAATTAATTTATAAATAAAATTTAAAAAAAATCGAGATTTGAAATTTGAAATTTAATATTTTAAATTTGAAATAGGTGAAACTTAACCCCTTATTTATGATTTTTTCCCTACTTGCCCCCGTTTGTTTCTCATTAAAATTCGCATTCTCATTCTTTTACTCATTTTCAACCACATTTTTTAATAAAATAATATTTTCTATCAAATCAATAATTTTTCTTTCTTTTTCAACCACACATTCTCCATCAATCTACTATTCCAAAATACATTCTTTCAAATTAATATCTATCAAACACACTAGACTTTTTTTTAAGTGATCAATTACATGAATTTCGTGGATTTTTATATATTTGTATGAAATTAATGTAATTTTTTTCGTAGGTTTTTGTAGATTTACATTTTAAAATCTTTATAGACTTTTTTAGAATTAAACCTTTTTTAGAAGATTTTCATTTAAAATGAAATTCACTTGACTTTTAGTGCCATAATATGAAATTCTCGTATAAGGTGATGGTTTCCACAATTATTAATATGATATAGTTTAAAGAGTAAACAAGAAATCAATATATTTAAATATATTTATAAATTAGTCTTTTTTATATAAAATCTTATAATTTAATTACAAATAGATTTTTTCATAAAAATGGATGAAAAGAAGAAAAAAAAAAGTTACATGAATTATTTGCAATTATTTTTTTCATGAGAGAGAGAGAGAGAGAGAGAGAGAGAGTTATGACCATTAGATAGGTTTTGCGGGCGACTGCTTTTTCTTTAGCGGCATTGGAATAACCTACTTTACAATTTATTTAACATGTTTTACAAAATTTTTAATTTCTATTGGAATGGAACTTGACCCCACGGACTATTGATCCAATTTTAATCGACTTATGGTCTTTCAAATCACCCTTTTTAATGTAATTGAAATTGATCCAAATTGACCAACTCGAGTTTGGATTGAGTTGTATTTCAACCGTAAATGAATTGGTTTCTATTTGAATTGTTATCAAACCGAACATGTTGAATTAAGTTTGGGTTGGACTCAAAACCAAATCAATCCAACCCTACCCACCCCACCCCAGCCCTAGAAGTCCCCAATAATGTCTGTTGGAAAATGACGATACTATGTTATATTTATTGATGATTTTACGAGATTTACATGGTTGTATCCTCTTTCGCTTAAATATGAGGTTTTTTCTACTTTTGTCAAATTCAAAACCATTGCTGAAAATTTACTCTCTTGCAAAAGAAAACAAATCCAAACTGACAATGGTGGAGATTACATTTCTAAACTATTTCCGAATTTCTTACATCAAAATGGGATACATCTCTGCTTAACTTGCCTTAATACATCTCAGCAAAATGGAATTTCTAAAAGAAAACATTGACATATAAAAGAACTTGGGATTACTTTACTTGCTCAATCGCATCACCATCAACAATCCTGGGTTGATGCTTTCCATACAGCTACTTATCTCATAATAGACTTCCCACCAAAGTTCTATCCGACCAAAGTCCTTACCAATTTCTTAAAGGACAAAAACCTGATTATTTTACACTTGAGAACCTTTGGTTGCTCCTGTTATCCGTGTCTCAGATCATATCAACCACACAAGTTAACCTATAAAAGCAAGCAATGTGTTTTCTTAGGATATTCTAATGCACAAAAAGGTACAGGTGTCTTGATCTCGATGCTGGTAGAGTTTACATCTCCAGACATGTAATCTTCGATGAAAATTCTTTCCCAACAGCTAATAAATCTTCATCCTCGAAGGAAGGTATGAAAAATTCTGGTACTTCTTACGTTATTTCTCAGCCTGTTTTGTCAATTGATAATTTATTGCCTATTGATTCCTCTTCTGCCCTTTCTTCTGCTACTATCATACTATCATTCCCAGATATTTACAATGACTTGTCTGCTTCTACAGAGACCTTCAACACGATACCTTCTTCTTCTATCTCCTCATACTACATCTCTGCTTGCAGTTTCCGAAATCCAGCCTTCCTCACCTTTTTGTGATTAAAACTACCAGTCGGATACCCTACTCTTAGAAACTGCCAAACCACTCAACCAGCCACCTGTTCCTACACTTTCCACCACTCGAGAAATTGTGACTTGATCCAAGACTGGAAATCCCAATCCTAAACAGTTCCAAGACTATAAACTCTTCTCCACACATCACCTTATGTGCTTATTATCATCTGTACACCATGAAAAAGAGCCAAGTTGTTATACAAATGCAGTGTCTCATCCAGAGTGGCGTGCTTATATGGGAAGAGAGTTCAATGCTTTGATGGAAAATGGGACTTGGCCTCTATGTCCTCGACCCTTTCACAAGAAGGTTGTATGCAACAAATGGGGTTTCAAACTCTAAAAAAGAAAAAAGAAAAAAAAAAA
>CAIGRL010240805.1:0-12220 GCA_903798325.1 Fraxinus xanthoxyloides
ACACTCAAAATGAATTCAAAACTCAAAACACAAAGAGAACATCCCCTAATTGCCTAGAAATTCTTTTGCAGTGAATTGTTAATTTAGTGTATTTGATTGGGGGAAAAAGTTTTCCTTAGAAAATTGTGGCAATCAAACAAATCAAAATCAAGAAAATGGAATTCCTTTTCCAAGTCCTAGGAAAAATAACACCAATCAAACAAGGCCTTATTTACTATTCACATCTTAAAATAAGAACAAATAAAATAAATACTAAAATACGAAAAAAAAAATATATTTGTTCATCATTTCAAAGTACTTAACAAAATATCTGAATACATTTAAATCATCATCAGTGACTAGATGTAATAATTATACACGACTTTCAAAAAATTTATGAATGACATTACATTGGATAATAAAATACTAAACACGTTTAAACACTTAGAATATTTTATTATGTTGAGTTAGGTATGTATTAGTATGAACCAAAATACAATCCCCTTTGACACGTTTCTATAGGGTTTGAATGATATTTGTTTATCCATATTTTATGCCAGAGAATATCACATGATTTCACATTGTTTCTAAATAATTAGACAATTGTTTTATGAAAATATTCTAAAGTGTATCGATGAATGGAATTTCGTACTTTAGTAATTTTAAAAGTAAATGATGAACAATAACAATTGTGCACATCAACATGCTTAGCATCGTAGCTAATTTGTTGAATCTTAAGAAAATAAAATGTTTAAGAGACTTGAAGATAATGCTATTTTTTTCATAAAACGTTGGAACTTTTCATACATTTTACGTCATCAAAATGGGTCATATAGAATATTTTATATTTTTTTCGAGTAATCTAAGAAATTAATATATTTGATAAAATTGATAATAATCCATTATATAACATTTTCTTTATATGAAAATTCATAAAAAAAGAAAAAGAAAATATCAATGTAATGTATCAAAAGCATCTTGTTCTAAGATTGGATTTTTAAAATAAATTATGTTTTAAGTTTTTATTTTTAATTAAATTATGTGTTAGAGGTCATTACTAAATTTTCCTTCCCACGATAATTAAAAATGTTGCTTCATATATAGCAAATGTATGATCAACGAAAACGAAGGAAAATGACAAGAGATTTCATGTCATTTTCCCCATTCACTATATTTTTTTATAACATTATATATATAAGAAGAGAGACGGAAAGTTACATGAAACTACGTACCTTCTCTAGAACATCCCACCTTGTCATCTCTCTAAATAATTAACATCATTGATAATGATGTCATTATATAACATTTCGAAAGTCCATTTAAAAAGAAATGTAATGTGTGAAAATTATCTTATTTTAATTTTTTTTTAGTTTAGTCAAATTCGATCTTAATTTTAGAGAAACTCGAAGTTACTTAGAGCATCTCCAATGTTAACGGAATTATTTTAAAAAGAATTACTATATAAGAAAAATAAAAAGTGTCTAAGAAAATATATTTTCGAATCTGATCAAGACTATGTTAAGTTGTTCTCGCGAAAAATAAATAAATAAAATAAAAAAGAAAAAGAATAGACATTGTCTAGAGTTTCGTCTAGATTCAAAGGCTCAATTGTTTTATTTTTATTTTAGGATAAATAAAAGATGCATAAAATACTGTGATGCTCTTAAGCTTATCACTATATTTTTACTTCCATAGAGGTTATTACTAATTTTTTCTTCCACGAGGAAATGTTACTTGTATATGGGCCAATGATATTCTTCAAGGATGTTCAATGAAATCCATGGAAAATGATGAGATTTCATTCATTTTTGGTGTCACTTTTCTGAATCATTAATTTCTTATAGTTTGATTAGATTGACCAATAAAACTTTCATAACCCCAAGAAACAAAATTATGGCCTCTAACAAGAAAATAAATGACGTTCAGACATCTGAAATCGATTGGCACACTATTGTATCAAGAAAGAAAAATAAAAACTAATATGCGAACTGCTAAATATATTCAGTTTCATAAGGTCATCACGGTATTCAATGCGCAATCAGACAATAACTACTCACCTAAAAGGATTTGTATTTACCTAATTATCAAGTAGCAAACTTTTTCAGTAATAAGTGATAGATCATCGCTGGTGAGTTGACAATTTTAGGTAAGAAATTTGATGGTGGTGCATCCCCCACATAAGCAAAGAAGGAAGACGGAAAAGTTACTAGTCGAGAAACTATGAACCTTCTTCTGAAGAACCTTACCTTGTCGTTTTTTATTGCTCATTCCGATTAGCTCAAAGTGTTCGGCATTTCTTTCTTTGAGCCCCTCTATTTAGACCATCGTAGACGACGAATTCAAGTTAGATAGAAGAAACAAACATAAATTGATAATTCATAGCAATATTTAGCCCCTGTTTGATAGAGATTAAAATTAGATTTTTAGTAGATTTTGATAAAAGTTGAAAAAATGCTTGGTGGAAAAGTTGTGGATCCCATGAAACATGTGGTTCAAATTAATTGTTAACTTTGACTTGAAATTTTAATTCAAACCAAATAGGGGCTTAATTTTAACGATCAAACATGATAAAGTAGGGAAAAAAAAAGTATTATTGAACAAACGAAATTTATTGACCGATAACATACATAAAATGTGTGGCTGCCAAACTACAGGCAAGTACCTAAATTACCTAATTACCTAAACTCGAGTACAAAGGACACGATAATATCAATGAAAAAAAAAATTTATTTTATATATAATTTCATTAAAACAAAAATCAAGAAAAGGAGGAAGGAGGATATTGGCTAGAACTGGTGCTAGAACTGGTCCATGATGGTGCAGGAAAACTTGTGTTATTTTGATTTCCTTGTGGCCGGAAATTAACTGATTGTCCACCAGAAGATGATGCAGAAGCATTAGAATTTTGATCCAACAAATTTATGGGAAAATTAGCACTGCTTTGAAGTAATTGTGAGTATTCCCAATAATCTCTGGAAATGTTTTCATGGATTTGGAAAGGCTGTGTTTGCATGAATGCTGGAGGAACAGCAGCAGTCAGTGGGGGAGGCATGGCGGGGATAGGTGGTTGTGAGGTGGCAGAAATGGCCAACTGTGTGGATTGTAAGAAATGGGATGGTGGCAAGTTCGTCACATTTTCAGGGAAATTGAGCTTTGCTCTATTGCCTCTGAACCTCAGGGCGGCTTCATCGTAAGCTCTAGCGGCGGCCTCCGCCGTCTCGAAGGTTCCTAGCCAGACTCTGGAGGCTTTGTGTGGATCTCTTATTTCTGCTGCCCATTTGCCCCATGGCCTCTGTCTCACTCCTCTGTATCTTCTTGTCTCTCGTGTTTCTTCATGTGAATTGCCAGACAGTTCTGTTTGTGGAGTTTGCTCTGCCGCGGAGGTGGCAGACGTGGTGGCTGTAGGTGTTGTGCTACTAGTTCCTGCATCTGGATCTGCAAAAATAGCAGATAGTACGAAATATACATGCAATAATAGTATATAGAAGTAAAATCAGTGTTTAATTATAAAATAAAGTAACAAACCAGATTTGATAGAAGAAGATGATTCTCCGAAGCCTCGATGAACACTCTGGAATTGTTCTGGAAGAATATCTTCTGCATCACGTCTTCTCTTATGTCCAGCAAATGAAGGAAAATTAGATGAATAATTATTCCCCCAGTCTCCTCCGTAGCTCCGCCCTGATATGACATGCGTCAACGCAGTCACCATCGCCGACCTCTCTCTGGACTGACTATACTCGGAAAAAATTTGTGGCGGATGCGGCGGAGGCAGCTGCACCCCGGAAAATAGATAATTCGATTGTTCTTGATGTTGCATCTGATAATACGGAACATTAGGAGTGGCTGCGACGGCAGCTGTGACAGAGATGGTGGTGGTTGTAGTTTCTGTATCATCTGGTGCCGGAAATCTGGCAAACTCATCGCTACCCCCTTGATTCGCCACCTTGAATGAGAACACGCACCAAACCCAAATATCAGATTTCTGACGAAGTTTTCTTCAAACTCACAGAACGGAAAGAATTTTACTTTGCATAAATAAATTCCCTCTGAAAATAACATGCAACGAGATTTAATCAATTCTTGAAACAAAATCGACATTTTTTCTTCAGCAGCTTTTTGAAGACTTTCTTTTTCTCCATTTTTTTGAGGAAATTGTCAAAGAAAGGCAAATGAAGAAAGAAATGGATTCAAACTTGTATGTCCGTCAATGGAACAGTGCGTTCTCTCTGTGTGATTTCTGAAAAATGTGTTTAAATATGGTAATTATAATTAATTTCGAAAGAGGAAAAAATTGATTTTTGTTGCTTTATAAAAGATAATATGCTTATGATGGTAACAACTGAATAGAGCCGCAATGAAGCCATGTTTGACTGATCTGCCCTTTCATACTCTATAAGGAGTATTATTGGTTTCTAGTGTGTGAGCAAGAGATATCATCCTTTTATGGAGTTTGTTCCGTTCATATACCAAATAAATAGTAAAATAAAAGGTATCAAAATTCTTTTATCGTAAATTTTTTTACCAATTTCTTTTGTACTTTTTGGATGGAATTCATTATCAAAGACATGATATACTACTAATAAGAGTTTATAGATAAAACACATCGAAAAAAGTTAGGAACATAAGTACTATAATGAGTAAATATTGAGGAGTTTAAACGTAATTAAATATGGTGCAACTAATAAAAATTGTAGTGTGAATATAGGGCGGAACGGAGTTCGGGCAGTCATTTTTGCCCTCAGCCATGTTCGGGTATTTTCTCCTTATCCCCGCTTAAGGCCGATGTTGGGTATTTTAATATCCAATAAATCTCGGACGATGATGTTAAACCGATGTTGGATAAATTAATATCGATACCTAAGATTGATGACTCGACCTGAAAACTAGTTATGGTCAATTGAAGCAACCTAATTTTAGTTAGAGACGATCATGGCCCGTCCTACTCCTTTGGAAGGCTTACGAGAATTGATCCACTACTCAGTATACTTGGCTCATGTATTGGATTGGGCTTGGCCACTTTTATACCTAAAGTTACCTATATAGTGTTGCCTTGGTCTTGATATTCACGTGTGTTTTTCCATTGTAATTTTTGAAGAAACGGCTCCCATCTTTGCTTGGCTTTGTGCGCACGACTTCCTTTTCTTTTCTTGGCCTTTGTGGCTGCAAAACACTTTCCCTTTTTGTGTCCTAAGTGGGTACAATCAATAGCAACCGGAGCGGGAATAGTTGGAGGTTTTGGGTTGAGTTTGTTAGGGTGATTGCTTAACTTGCATACCATCGTGACCGCCTCTGTATTTGAGGTAACATAGTAAAGATTTTCCATAATTTTTTGTGCTTGCAAAATATTATATGAAATTATCACTCCACTCAATTTCATATTTGCCCATCTAACTCAAATTTCATACTCAACTTTGATATATTCATTTCGACACTTCTATTTCAATTATCTTTACTTTATAATTTTCGACCATAACAATAATAGCGTAAATAAGAGAAATGGTCGTTAGTAGAAAATAATAAAATTCAAAAAAGCTTCTTGTATTGTCAACATATGTAGCTTTTCACAAAGAAAAAACCTACCTAAATGTTTTTTTTTTTTCAACTTTTTTTGAGTAGATGATAGGACTTTCTTACCTGTATCAGCTATAATTGTTTCTCTGTCTCTTTCATGTTATGTCGAAAATCTTATAAATCTAAAAAATATGTGTTTTTCCATTGTAATTTTTGAAGAAAAAGCTTCCATCTTTGCTTGGCTTTGTGTGCACGACTGCCTTTTCTTTTCTTGGCCTTTGTGGCTGCAAAACACTTTCCCTTTTTGTGTCCTAAGTGGGTACAATCAATAGCAACCAGAGTGGGAATAGTTGGAGGTTTTGGGTTGAGTTTGTTAGGGTGATTGATAAGGTTGAGATTTAGTAGAGTAAGCTCGAAATTCACTCTGGTGGTCATCATTTTGCTACAAATGGTATCAAAGTTACGTTGATGGTGGATTTCCGGCCAAAAATCAACCGGAAAATGCCTAGAAACGAAGTAGAAGCTGGCAAAAATGAAGCAGTCCAAAACATTCCAAAAATTGGACCTAAAATTAACATTTCTGGCCAAACCAAAAGTCCATTGGTGAAATGGAGGCCAGAACCTTGATCTGTAGGTGGAGGCGCTTCTGGGTCGACTGCGCGTAGGGATGAGAGCTGGTGGAGGCGACGACACATGGTAGTTCTAGCAGTGGTGTATGAGGGCGCGCCCGACGTCTTCTAGTGAGAATTTCTTCAAGCAGAATATTAATAATGAGATTTCTAACGATTTTGTATTGTTAACTTTTTGTTTCAGGTTATACAGTGAAATCTGGACGATTTTGCCCCTGCGCGTTTGTGATTCAATTTTTATTCGGTTTGTTGCTGCAATTACTGGAGACTTTAGGGCAAATATTGGTGGCCCTAATGTGATATAGTCGCATCTCTCGTAATTTATGGACTCAGATAGGCCCGCTTTGGTAAATTGACTAATTCCATTTAAATTTCAACATTATTGCGTCATCGTGTGGGGTGACATTATGATTGGGATTACCATAAAGAGGTAACCATTACTTGTGCTAAAAATTTAAAAACTATTTGCTCTATTTGAAGTGTTGGATTTAATTGCAAGTAGACAATTGCTTCTGTATTTAATTGCGTGAGAATCTGGATTTTTTGTTGACATACCTTCATGTTGTATTGACTTTTCTGTTAGAACACCTAAACTTGACCCATTTGAACATTCCCTTAATCTGAGATCTCGAGTCTCACGAAACTCTGGGAATCTATAACGGTGTATTTTATTGCCTTAGGATTACTTTGTATAACCTATTTGTGCATTTTGGTTGTCCTATTTTTCAAAATATCATCACATTTCGAAATTGAAATTTTCAATGAGAAATTGAACTTTTCAATTTGGCAACAAAAGATAAAGGAATTTTGGTTCAACAAAAAGTTTCAAAGGTAATAGATAGAAAACTTCCTATAAATTTAACAGAAACACAAAAAGAAGAATATGATTAACTTGCTTACACTTCAATTATTTTACACATATCCAAGAAAAGTTGAAAAACTTGATTCTATTAAAGAACTTTGACAAAAGTTGGAGAACTTATATTTGCTTAAGTGTACTTTTAATAAATTGTACTTGCTGGAAAAAAATTTCAGCTTTGAAATTGATCCTTGAAAGGATCTTGATGGCAATTTGGATATTTTCAACAAATTTGTTCAAAATATCGTTAATTGTGATGAAAAAATGTCTAATATGTATAAGGCCATTGTTTTGCTGAATTTTATGTCTAATTTACATAGAGAGAATAAGAATGCAATTAAGTATGGTAGAGACACTTTAACACTCAAGATTGTTATAGATTCCTTCAAGAGTAAGGAGATAGAGATTAAAACTGAAAAAGAGAATAAGAAAATTGTGAGTTGCATATGTTGAGTAGAATGAAGTTTAAGTAGACGAATTTGGGTAGAGCTCAAGACAATGGTGATTCGAATAGCGAGTCAAGTGATGGAGGTGGTAAGGATAAGAGCAAGGAATGTGACAAGTCTAGTGGTAGACGGTGTTACAGTTGTGGTAAGACTAGACATTTTATTAGGGACTGTCCCAAGAAGAAAAATGATAAGTAGAATGGTAAGATAAGAGACGTGGTGAATGTGGCTACAGGGTCGGGTGATGACCCTATGAAGTTTATTGAGAGTAAACCTAGTTACTACATGTGCTTCCGTGGGTAATCATCTCTGCATGTGTGTGATTGCTCAATTCTGTTACATGGTTATATGCTGTATTTCAATGCGTTTGATATGTGCATTGACATGAATTGGAGTGATCTTATTATTTAGTGTAATTGTTTGCATGCAACCCATTAGTAGTGTGTTGTATATCTTTTGGTGAGATGAAGTATAGATGCATAGGGGTACATTGGTGGTTTGTATCGGGAATGTGGAGTGTGGCATTTGGATTCCAAGTGGAGAGGTGATCAAATGTCTGAAATTCTTTATCTATGAAATACCTTGATTAGGTGGAGTGTGTGTGTGTGAGAGAGAGAGAGAGAGGGAGAGAGAGAGAGAGAGAAAGACTTCTATTACTTTGACTAGGTGGAGACCCATTATCCACATATGTTGAAAGAAGCGATGTGGTGATAGAGGGTTATCCCAATAACTTAGGATCTATAGATGTCTACCAGTTAGACATAGTTGAGTGATTAGTCTAATGAGTATGATGGGCAATGAGGCGAGATATATGTTCTCGAAGTGTGAGTAATACAGAATGAGATATGATAAGTATGGTGAGATCTTTTTGTGGTGTCATTTATGCATTTGTTGCATGTGTTGACCGTGTGCTTGATTAACTTGGTTTTAATCTGTTGTTCTGTGTGAACGAGTCTTTTTCTGAAAAGATCTGGGTTATCCTATATGATATCTTCATCCCATGTTTATTTGTTTCTACTTGGGTGTTCTTGATTTTAGCTCTAGTGAGTACATGTAGCAGGTATGGTATGCGTTACGGGTCCGAGACACAAGGTAAAATCTGTGATTCTAATTTTATTGGTTACCTTGATTATGCAAGTATAAACTATGTGTTTTGGTTACTTGCAAGTTGATTGTGTATCAATGTGGAGATTTTTTAGGCTTTTTTATAACCAATAAATCTCGTGAAATGATGTTAAACCGATGTTGGATAAATTAATATCGACACCTAAGATTGATAACCTGACTTGAAAACTAGTTATGGTCATTTGAAGCAACCTAATTTTAGCAAGAGACACTCATGGCCCGTCCCATTCCTTTGGAAGGCTTATGAGAATTGATCCACTAAACATCTTCCCTTTTTGTATCCTAAGTGGATACAATCAATAGCTGCTGAAGTGGGAATAGTTGGAGGTTTTAGGTTGAGTTTGTTTGGGTGATTGATAAGGTTGAGATTTGGTATATTGAGCCCGAAAATTCACTTTAGTGGTCATCATTCCGCTACAGCCAAGGCGAGGACGGATGTATCTATGTTCACTTTCCTTTTAGCTGATTATCTTTCCAATTTTTAAGGACCCCTCTTGTATGGGTGTTATCCTTATGGTAAGCCTTGATGGTTCGGCTTCTTAATCTATCGTGGTGGAAGAGATGGAATGTGGTTAGCTTGTTCTCTAATGGTCGCCTCGAAAGCTCTATTTTCTCATCTATTCCTAGACGTGGTATCATTGAGAGGCCTATTTTTAGGCATTGCACTTCCCAGCCTATCGAAGGTACTAACAAACCTGAGAAGTCACTCAGACTCGTAAATGGGTGTGAAAGATTCATCACCTCATAGAAGGGATCTATAGCAAAGGGCCTTGGGTGTGGCCTTGGGAATTAACCTCAACTTTTCATTCAGAAGAATTGACCTCCCTCTCCATCACATCTTAGGGTGGTAACATTCATTGCTAGAACTACGTTTGCTAGAAGAAGAGTTGCGGTGTTTTGTTGTATCAAGTGCCTCATGTTGGTAGCCATTCTGCGTATTCTCATATGAGGCGTGTAGTATCTCTACCTGTTGTCAGGTGACGTAGCTTCCTCTGAGTTAGACCTCTCTAGCTAAGGCCTTATTTCAAAGGCTTCCCATACTTCCCTTAGAGAATTAATCCCTTGTTCGCTTTCGCTCATTCCAAATCAAAATTTCTTGTTAGAGAGTTCGCTTATCCTCAAAGGATTGGTGTTCTTCAAAAGATGAAGCCAGGAAAGTTGTTCCTTTTTTCATGGGCAAATATTTTAAGATTCTGCCTCTTCCCTTTATAAAGAAAAGGGACCTAAAGTTGAAGATCTTAGGTTAGTTTCTTCAAGACTTTCACTAGATCTTTCTTCAAGAACAACACTTTTCCAAGGGAACATGTGCACTTGGATATTGAAATTAGACCGAACCAATTGTGATTCTAGAGGGTTACCACCTTCACGTGCATTCTGATGCTCAAGTCAAATAACTAGCATATTAGATGATGGAGATATATAATGAACAAAAACACGGGTGTTGAATTTACATACCAAGAATAATAATTTGGTTGTTGTCAAGCCCATTGTATCAATTGTGTTAATCCCTAACTATCATAATCCTAAGCACAAGACTGGAAAGTTGTGATCTGATTAAGTGGTGTCTCTCTAAAGCTGTCAAAAAGTTGTCCACTCAATAAAAGAGGCTCATTGCATCGACTATACAATGCAGCGAAAATGTGGTGCTTTGCCTCGAATAGTAATTGTTCCTAGCGAAATGCCCTTGGACATGGTTCGATCACCTCAAAGAAAACTTGCAAAAGAGGTAATAATCATTGTCTGTTTAGAGAAAGTTTGTTTCCATCTTACTCGTCCTGAAATTATTTCGCTCTTAACAATTTGAACACAAGACCTCTATCATAGAAGACACTTAAGTTAACTAGTCAAAGTTGAATATGCTTTACACGTTATTTTGAAATACATTATAAGTGTTTTAAAGTAATATTTGACTCTTCATTTACCGTTTTGATCTGAATATGAGATAAATGCAAGTTCATGAAAATAAATATTAATTATTATATGTGCACATAAATAGTTAAATGCATTCTTGAATGGGAACATTAAAATTAGAATTCAATGCATAAATGAAGATAAATGACAAATATTATACATAAATTAACGTAAATGTTAAATAATTTATACTAGATGAATATAATTTAATTTTCAATTAAGTGAAATTGGATGTTACTTAGTATACTTGGACGTAAATAATGAATTGGATTTTTGAATGTGAAATTCTAATTAATATTAATTTTATGAATATGAATGTTAATGTAAATTAATTGAGAATTAATAATAGGGATATGAATGTGGACGTGAATGCGAATGTGATTTTAAAATGAATGTGAATATTAACTAATTGAGAATTAATATCAGTGAATACATGTTAGAATTATAACTAAATGTATAAGTGAATATGAATCTCAAATACTATGCATAAATTAACGTGAATGTTACTTAATTTATGATCAATGTCAAGGAATAGTTATGTGATAATGAATGCTAAATTATTCATACTAAATGAATATAATTTAATTTCCAATTAAGTGAAATAGATGCTAATTAATATACATGGACGTGAATAAATAATTGTGTTCTTAAATGTGAAATTTTAATTAATATTAATTCAATGAATATGAATTTTAATTAATTAAGAATTAATAGCATGGACATGAATATGGACGTGAATGTGAATTTGAAATTCTAATTCATATTAATTAAATAATGTGAATGTTAATTGATTGAGAATTAATAACAGGAAATATGTGCATGAATGAGGATTTTATTGTCTTTAATATAATTTGTAAATTAAATATATATTGAAAAATGAAAAGTAATGTATTATTAAAATAATTGAATTATAGTAAAATTTTAATTTTTCAAAAAATAATTCTCACCTAAACATACAATTGCACCACTTAATCCGTCTACTTTTAATTAAGTAGATGAAAGATGGCAATGGATTCGGAAGGAACGATTTTAGCTCTTACAAAACGCATCCTCAAGTCAATATCTAATGGTCAACTTAACTAAAATTATAATTTTGACTAAAATTCAAACTTTTATTAACTATATTTATTTGGCAAAAATTGGACACCTCCTCCACGCTTTTCAAAAGGTGAAATTATATTGTCGAGAATTGTACGGTCAACTCGCGTTTCTTTTCTTCAAAGTCGTGTAATTTAACCCACCAATTAAAGGTGATATAAGAGTTGTCCACGTATACATGAAGAAACTGTCGAATATTTTATAGTAAAAAAACTTGTGGTTTTGAATTTTTTTTGTTTTTTTTTTTGTCAAAAAATTCTCAAGAGCATAATATCAATTATAATCTTTTTTTTAAAAAAAAAGTAATTATACTTTTATTTAAAAACAATTCAAAGTGATCGACTTAACTTGATCCATTGAAGTTAATTGAAATCCCGAGCACGAATGAGTTATATTATATTCTTCAGTCTTCGTCTTTTATTTTTAAAGCCAGTAGAAACTCATAAATCCAATTCGAAATCTTGCATGAAAATATATTTATTCTGTATTTTTTAAGTCTTTTTCTACCTTTTAACTCATAACTCCAATATATTATTAACTACCTTTAAATTATGATAGTTCAGGTATCAAACATTGACTAAATGAAACTGACTTATATTTTACAGTTCAGGTATCAAACATTGACTAAAAGAAACTGACATCTCTCTCTCTCTCTCTCT
>CAIGRL010240806.1:0-22438 GCA_903798325.1 Fraxinus xanthoxyloides
CAGCAAAGAGAACAGGGTCTTAGTGACCAGAAATGGAATTCTTCCATAAAGCTTATATCCTAATATTTTACTAATGAGAAAATATATTTTGATATAATCATACCTCATCATAGGAATGTCAAAATGACTCATCGACTCGAACTACCCATGGCACAGCTCAGGCCGAACCCCATTTTGGGGCATCGGCTCGAGCTTGAGCCAGTTCGGTGGCTCGCACGGGCCATGTCGGCCCGGATGAGCCGAGCTTCATTGAAAAAAATAATAATTAAAAAAAAAAAAATTAAACAGCTGCCTGCAACGTTGCTGCAGCTGCCTTGTCAAAGGCAGTCTGTCTTTGACAAGGTAGATAATGTAAGTTTTCCAAATTTTCAAAATTTGAATTTGAAATTCAAATGTAGTTGAAACGGATACTTTTTTTTACTATAAATACGCAAAAAAACTGTACAACTTCATATCAATTTATTTCAATCAATCTTCAATTTCTTTACTCAATATTCAATATTCTAGTATCCAATTTCTTTACTCTAATCTCCAATTTAGTTGAGTTTTATAAAATTTTGTAGTATTCTAATTTCAAATTCAATCTCCAATTTTTTTACTCTAATATTTAATTTCTTTTACTCTAATATTCAATATTTTTGCTATAATAGCTATAGATGAATTTTACTAGCGATGAGATTAATCAATTTAATGGTAGTTCGAATACTCCATACGGCTACAACGCATCTCAAATGTTTCAATTAATTTGGAGGATATCGAAGAGGAAGAAGTACTTGAGATTAAAAGGTCGAAAAAAGAATTCTCGGATTGTTGGCAACATATGACACATAAAAAAGTTGGGGTTCAAAATACAGTTGATATTTGAAAAGTGTATTGTAATTACTGTGGCAAAAAACTTAGTTGGAAACCAGGTTCAAACACAACATATTTAAAAGTTACAAAGCAAAGCCAGTCGGTCTTGACTCGAAACAGACCGAACTAGTGTTTAGCGGTTCGGTTCTACTCTTTCTACTTTTATATATTCACATGAAAGATTTTGTGAATGAATGACTGCATACGTGGCTGCAGTAGAGATACCGCTTACGATGATAGAGTCAATACACTTTACTCGACTTGTGTAGAATTATCTCCAACTTAGGTATATTTCTTATTATAGAAATACTATTCGTTCGAATATTATAAAATTATATAACAGAAGAAAACAAACTATGGTCGCCTTGCTCTAATCTGACCACTCACTTGTCTGGCGGGACTGGAACAGACAGAGGCTCCACACTCTGCTCATTCGCCTTTTGAATTTAGTGCTCGCCCTTACACGAGGGCTTACGCACTTCACTCGCTAGGGTCCCGTGAATCAAATCCATAAGTCGCCTCTTGTTATCCTACCTTCAGAGCTACCTACCCCATTTTCTCTCTTCACTTGAGTGAGTCATGGGGGACCACCCCAGCATGGGGGACTAAACGCTTTCTTAAGGTTGCTTGCAATACGGGAAGAGTCCCTCTATTTCCCGAAACCTTCCCTCTTTGCTGTACTCGTTCTATAGTTACATACGCTAATTAAGTTGAANTATATAACAGAAGAAAACAAATTGTTATTAAAAGTCTAAAAACTTTTAATAGTGTTATATTGTTTACTTCTAATTTATGGACCGGTGTTAATAAAAAATGTTATATTGCTGCTACAGCTCATTATATGATCACCTATGGATTATGCATAAAAAAATTGCTCGAAATTTTACTTTTGATAATACTACTGTGAACAAAGTTGTTATCCAAAAATTTATTAATAATTTGAACCCTACATTTAAAAGTTTATTTTTTCATCAACGTTATGTATGTCATATTATCAATTTAATTGTAAAAGATGGATTAGAACATATAAAATTACCTTTAGATAAAATTAGACAATCAATAAATTTTATTACTGTATCACCAACAAGAAAGCAAGCATTTAACAATTTGTGAGTAGAGTATGGCTTACAAGAAAAATCATTTGTGACTGATTTAACACGTAGATGGAACTATATATATCTTATGTTACAGTCGTGTAAAAATTATGATAAAATTATTTCCATATATTATAATGGTAGGCATACATATGGACTGAACATGATTTGGAAGATTGAGAATGAAATCTTGCATTTTGTGTGAAAAAAATCTTAAAACATTTTTTCGATGCCACAAATGAATGTAGCAGTGTTTATTACCGTACATCTTCACTTGTTTTACAACAATTTTTCTACATTTCACAAATGTTTCATAACCATAGGAATTTGCCAGTTTTTGTTGATGTAGTTTATTTTATAGAGTTAAAATTTCGTAAATATTGGGAATAATTACACTCTTTATTTTTATTAATTTCGGTGATGGACTTTTGACTTAATTTAACCGGCGCAAAAGCTATTATAAAAAGAATTTCAAATTTCATGAATTTAAAATTATTACATGTGTATATAAAATCTATGTTATGTGAAATGTACAACTATTACGCTGCAAAAGGAACCCTAGATAGTTCTACTTCCTAAAAATATTTTTCAAGAAATATTTCAATAAATTCAGATAATTTATGGTATTATTTAGACACCAATACCAGTGTTCCCTCATTTAAGTTTAGTTCATCAATATCTAGAGTAATATATGTCAGTGGTACAAATATTGAAATTTCCTCTGAGTTAGCTAGATATATGTGCTTGGACGTTCGTACTATGTTACAACCAAAAGAATTACAGGAGAATTTAGTCTTTTATCACAGTGGATGTGTAACGAAGGACAACATCCAATTGTTTCAAAAATTGCTCGTGATCTACTATACCTTCGGTATTTACGATAGCATCGGAGACTCATTTAGTTTAAGTCGTCGAGTTTTATCAGACGAACGAACGCTTTAATATGCTTGAATGACTGGAAATATGCAGAATTACGTCTTCAAGAACAAGTTGACAATATAATGGCCAAAGAGTTGCTTCAGATCCAAATATATGATATTGCGAATTTTTAGATTGATTAGTTTAAAAAAATATTTAATTTTTAAATTTATTTATTTTAAGAAAAATTGTACACGAAATATTTTATTCGTGTACGATTTTAACTCGGATAAAAGATGAGTGTTGTAAGTTTTATTTAATTTATAATACGTATAAATTGCACAAATTTTAAATTCCTTAAAAAAAATTAGATTTGCCACGAAAAAAAAAGACAATCGTAATCCTTAGTAACTTTTGTTGGCTTGGCTCAGGCCAAAAAAAGTCCGAACCTTTTTTACTCGAGCCAAGCCCCAACTTCGAGTTTCGACTCGACTTGCCACGTTGACACATACCTCACCACATCATGTGCATGTAAATCATTATGCACATGAAAGACAATTGTAATCCTTAAGTAATAATACTACTTGTAAATAATGAAGTTATATAATATTTACATACGGATGAAATGTTAAAAAGAGAGTAGAGAAGTTATTTTATTTGGTTGAAAAAAACTTGATCCAATCATAGGTTACAACATCATTTTTATTTAAATCATTATTTAAATTATTATATATATGTAGCACAATTGTTCCTCGAGCGCCGACGATCGTACACATTAATACCTACTACCCTCTCTCAATCGTGCACACAACATAAATGGAATTGTTGTTTGCTTGAAGTTGAGCTTCTTCTCAGCTCGTCGAAACTCTCTCAGACACAAGCAGAGTGCAAACAATTTGTCATTTATTTGAAATTGAGCTTATCGCCTCATTGAAACCTTCCAAAAGACCTTATTCATAATCATGCAATTGTTTACAATCCAATGGTCCAACGCAAATTATTATCCGCGCATTTCGTGTTCTCCATCACTATTCCTTTTAAAAATTTCCTAAAATATCATTAATAATGTTTCTCGAACAAAAGCTTTGAAACAAGATTTTAAATAAGTTAATGTATTAAAATAAAGGGTGATTAAAATATAACGTCCTTACTTTTTACTATTATTGTGGAAAACACTCTTACCTTTCATTTTTTGACATTTTCATATATTTTCTCAAGTAAAAGTTGTGAAATAACGAATGTACTATTCTGTTTAAATAAGACAAAAAATGAACTACTTATAACCATAATTCCAATTTTTTTTAAAAAAAATTGCAAACGAGTCCGAAATAAATTATTGAAAAGGTAATTAGCTCATAATATCTCTACCTTTTACTATTGTTGTGAAAAATGTCCCTACCTTTTATTTTTGACATTTTCACCCTTAATTAAACTTTTGATTGTATAAACCATCATTTTTATCCATTTCCATCTAAATTCTCAATAAAGGCCGTGAAATGACAAGTATATCCTCCTATTTAAATAAGAAAAAAGAAAATTAATTTTTTTAATTTTAATAATTTATTTGGGACTCGTTTGCACTTTTTAATTTTTTAATTTCTATTTTTTAATAATTTATTTGGGACCCGTTTGCATTTCTTTTAAGAAAAAAATTTAATTTTTATTTTTTAGTAATTTATTTGGGACTTGTTTGTATTTAAAAAAAAAAATTAATTTCTTATTTTTTAATAATTTATTTGGAACTAATTTATTTTTTTTAAAAAAAAAACTAGAACTATGACTGCAATTAGTTCTTTAATTCTATATTTAAATATGAGAGTATTCGTCATTTCACAGTTTTTTATTGAGAAAATGGATAGAAAAGATGGTTTGGGCAATCAAAGATGTAATTAAAGATGGATTTTTTTAAAAAAAATTAAAGGTATGGATGTTTTTCACAATAATAGTGAAAGATAAGGACGTTAGGTGCTAATTATCATTTTAATATTTTATTTGGGACTTGTTTACACTTTTTTTAACAAATTTGGGACTATGATTGCATTATTTATTTCTTTTTCTTTTTCTTTTATTTAAAAAGAGGGTACATTCATCATTTCACAATTTTTAATTGATAAAATGAATGTAAACGACTCTCTGCGCAATGAAAAGTGGAAATAAGGGTGAAAAGTGTCAAAAATGAAAGGTAATGACGTTTTCCACAATAATAATGAAATATAAGGAAGTTATATGTTGATTACCCTAAAATAAATGTATCGGTTTGGAATGTTAAGTGGTACGGGCAGTTCATCGACTCGGCTCGTTCCAACAAGCCAAGAGTTGGTTCATGAGTTGATCTAGTGTACGAGCCTCGCCTAGGTGAGCAGTCTACATGACAACCAGAGCCCAGTCTTACACCAAGGCATTAGGTTTTTAAAGTGAAAAGAAAAAGGAAAAAAATTGATTCCAACCAACCTTATACATAGTTGATGTCATTCTACATCATGCAGGGTGCCATCAAATCAGAAATTTGAATTCAAACCTGAATTTTTTTATATAACGAAAAAAAAATAAAAAAAAATCAGGTCTATAAACAGGGAGCGCTTGGAAATCTTTCAACATTCTCTACAAAAACTCTAATATATCACTATTAAATTTTCAACCACGACAACAAAAGTAGCTTTTTACGGCATATAATACATGCTGTAAAAAGTAGACTTTGTTGTGTGAACAATATAATTTACAACGGTCACTCTCTTGATTTCATAATTCATTCGATGTTTTTTATTATTTCACTCTTTTGATTTTATAACATCTACTACTATTTTCTTATTGCGTTATTATATGTATTTTACAAAATCATCATCTTCTTCTCCTTCTTCTTCTTGAAACAGAACTCATTTATTCAGTTTTTTACCAAATTTTAAAATCTTCGACGGAAATTCCAGTTATGTGCTATGGCCTTTGGTAAAATAAAGAGGAACAAAAGTTGTTCTTTATAAACTATGCAGGTAGCATATCATTTAATAATACATTTTATGTTGACATTAATCATCACGTATATTTCGTAGCATTATGCCCTTGTTTGAGCTCCATTTTAATGAAATTTTAGGAAAATGTATTTTGAAATATTATTTTTTCGGAAAAAGTGTGATAAAAAAGTAAAGAATTTTTTTGTGTGATTGAGCACATTGCATCGGATGAACATACTACTCACATTGCACATTATTATATTAATCTGATAAATAAGATTAGTGTATCTTATACGACATGCATGGTTAACAATTTTGTTATATGATATCTGAAGTGGTTAAACTTTTTTTTTTTTTGGTAGGGTGTTTGAATATATTTATAATGTTAAGTTTTACAATCAATAATACAATATTGTTCTCATATATCATAACATACTTTACGTAAATTAGGGAATGCAAAATCAGAAATATAGGCGTAAACGTCATTTCAACCGTAATTTTCTCATAACCCAACTGGGAGGCATCTACCTCATCCTGATCACAAGGAGAGGTTTGTTTTCTTTCGATTAACTAAAATTTTATTAACAATGCAGCAAACAATTTTAACGACTTCGGTCCAAAAATATTTTGGTATGCTATTTTCATTTAGCATAGTTGTAGCAATTTTTTTTTTTTTTTTGCAATGTACGATTCTTCCTTTTTATTACACCATCTTTTTTGAAAAGTTCTAGGAGTCGAGAAATTATGTTCATATTAATTTTCATTATAAAAAATATCAAATGCGATATTATCAAATTCTCCACCAGGATCAATTCTAATTGTTGTAATGATGTATTACTTTTCATTTTAAACCTTTTTACAAATGTTTAAATATATTCAAAGCTTTATCCTTTAAATTAAAAAATATGAATCAAGTAAATCTAGAGAAGTTGTCAACAATAACGAATGCATAGTATTTACCACGAGCTAGTCGTTCTTGAAGGTTCAAAAAGATCCATGTGGAGAAGTTGTAAATATTTTGTAGTTGGAGAGTATTGCTGGGTTTGAAAGAGCATTTTACTCATTTTCCAAATTGACATATATCACTTTTATGTTTTTTTTTCAAACTTCAATTAGGCAAACATTTGACAAAGCAATTTTTGAAATTTTTTGAAAGAACGTTCATGTTAATATGACATAATCTTCAATGCCAACCAAGTATATGGATGACAATTGGCCGAGCCGAGCCAAGAATGAGCACGAGTTCGGCTCGTGCTCGTCACGAGCTCCGCCCTAGTGAGCACAAGCTCGACTCATTACTAGAGGGGCGAGCTCGGCTCGCGAGCCCTTTTTTAATTTTTTTAATGAATTAAACTCTCCTCTTTTATTCGGGTTTGACCGTTGGGACCAGCTATTTAAATTTTGAGTGTGCGAAGTTAAAAACTATACATGAAAAACTTGTTTCGTGTAAAAAAAAAAATTAAAAAAAAGTTAAAAACAGTATTATAAAATAATAAATTTTGATTAATATGGTTAAATTAAATATCACTTACCCGACGACATACAATTTTGGTATATTTATCTTGCAGTCGAAAATGAACGTTTTCTCAATCCTTTACGCACATTAATACTTCCAAAATATCATATTTGAGTCAGCTCTTGACATTGAACGAAAGTACTAAAAGCAGACTTCGAAGCTACAACGCTAATCGGAGGTGTTAGTATGTCTTTTGCAATCGTAGAAACCAATGACCATCGTCGTTCGTACTTTCATCATAATTCAATTACTTTTTCTAAACCTTTTAATTTTTTATTATTAGGCATATTATTATTAAAGTAATTAATTAATTCAGCAGACAATGCATTTGGACTTGTGTCCGATGTTTGATTACATGAGCTAGAAAATTACTACTAGATGAACTTATTTGCATTTGCATCATATCTATACATGTTGATGCCTTCGAATAAAGTTAATATTTCAGCGTCGTCTTCTTCAATATTAGTGAGATGAGTAGGTGCAGAGGGTGCCCTTGCATCCAATCATTCTGCATATAATTCATTTATTTCATATAAAATTTGTTCAAAATTTCTAATAGGTGTATTAAAAGCTAGAACTCTTGAAATCTGATCAATTATATATTTAGTACCTATTAAATTGTATCGAGGGTTCATGATACATGCTAAAGGAAATAAATGGTTCTCTTATGACCGGGTTTGTCACAATCGTAACAAATGATCTTTTTGCTTTTCTTTTTGCCCTTTTCCTCTTTCTTTTGAAATCGTCAATTGTTGCAAAAACTTCTCAATTTTTTAAGGAGAAGAACCAGATTGTTAAGCTCTTCATCACTCATGTTTTCGACTATAGTGCCTTCATAAATGTCGATTTTAAGACAATTTGGTGCTTAGGAGGTTCATTTGTTTCTTTTTTGTTTTTCCTTGTTTTCTCCTTTGTTTCGACATTATTGAGTTCATAGGTCATCAAAGTTTCATATAGCTCTTCTAACGGATATGTATAGACATCTTTAGTGTTTTCTTGCAACATCTTTAGTGATCTCCAATCCTCCTAGAGAGATCTAAGTAGTTTACTCACAAGTTCATCGTTAGTAAATTTTCGATCAAAATCTTTGAGACCATTAACAATATCGGTGAAATGAAAATCATATCAACAATATGTTCATTTTGTTTCATGAAAAGTTTTCAAATTTTTTAACCAAAATATTGATTTTTGGTTTCTTTTACGTTGCTAGTGTCCAAGCGAGTTACTTTTAAAGCGTGCCAAATATTAAAAGTGGTATCATATGTACTAATATGATTACATTCATTTTTATCGAAAGCATAATAAAATATATTTTTGGTTCTAGCATTTAAAGACAATTTTCTTTTATCTTCTCCACTGTACTCCTCTCTACGTTTTGAAATGATTTGATCCAGTCTTCCTTCAACTTTAATAACTTTTGTCAGCATATAGGAGCCAAATTTAATAATTTCCCAAATATTATAATGTATTGATTGAACATAAATTATCATCCTAAATTTTCAATAGTTATAATTGTGTCATTTAAGAAAGGAAGACGACTTATAGAATGCCTATCAAAATTTTGAAGATTGTGGTTAGCCATTACTCAAAATTGTAAAATCTTTAAATTTAAAAATGAGCACCAAGCTCTAATACCAATTGATAGCTCAAAAATAACTAAGTGGGAGTGAATTGATTTTCAAATCTTTTTCAAAAAATTAATTCAAATTCAAGCAAGTTGGGAATGAATAAATCAATCAAACAAAATGCACAAATATAAAAAGCAATAAGCAAAAGAAAAGAGATAGTACAAACGATATAATTGTGGAGGTTCTATCCCAACCAATTATTTATGCCCTTCGTTCTAACCTTTCCATTACGAGCAAGACCTTTTTACTATATTGATTGATTTATGGTACAATCCAAACATTTACAACGTTTTCGGTGACTTGACAAATAATGAACACTGATCCTTATAAAATATTGTGTTGTACAGGACCTCAATACGACTTAAACTATTGGGCTTTCAAAGGACCTCAATACGACCCACAAATATGAGGGAAATTTTTACAATTTGAACACATCTCTTAAACGATACAAATGAATTTAGCTCCAAGAGAGACCAATACTTTTTTGAATATTTAATAAATGAAACTCAAGTTTAGATGGAAAAATTTGATGAAAAAGATGATTTTCGAAAGTTGATTCAATCAATCAAACATTTTCAAAGTAAGTGTTTGATGAATTAAATAAGATATAAGTTCAAAGAGTTTTGCTCAAAGATTTTTCACTTTAATACTCTTAAAGAATGATATGAAGAACGAAAAGAGTGAGAATGTTTATAAAGTTCAAAAAACAAAGCTTTTTGAAAGTTCGGAGAAGTGCCGGTTGAGCGCCTCATGTTCAGAAGACCAATATAGTCGTTATACACCAAAAATTAAGAACGATCAAATTTTAGATGTTGGACCTTTTCGATCGTCTCCACTTTTGGCTGGTTGATTGTTGTCGGTTGACCTCGGTTAACCACCCCAGAAAATTTGGCCAATTTTCATGTTTTGGCCCCGTTTGATCTGTTTCTAATGTTTTGATAAATGTGGACTTTTGGAAGGTACTTTTAACTAATTTTCAAGATAAATGATATTTTAAAAATATGATCCAAGTTCAAACATTATTTTGAAAATCAATTTTACTCTTGATCAAAATAACTTTTAGTGCACAAAATAAATTTTAATGCATAAAAAATGTTTTTGAGTTTAAAACATTCATTGCTAAATATCAAGTATTAGTACATTTACATTTGATTTAAAAAGATATAGTTCTTGATATTTCTTTATCTTTTTAGGCTTTCATCTTGAAAGATCTTTTCTTGAATGCTTGGAAGACTTTGACTTCAATCTTAGCTTTCTTCGTGAGTCAAATTTGTGATGATAGTTTTTGATCTTTTGACGGTAATCTATCAATTTCTCATTTTGCGCTTTGAAAAACTATAATCACTTAAATTCAATTTGTTAGTAAACAAGATTAACTTGTTGGTTATAATAAAAACTTTAAGATTATAATCAACCATATGTCAAAAAGGTTCACTATGATGGAAGCACCTTCCGAAAATCGAAATTCTCGATCAATGAAGGAACAATATCACCATATTTGTTCAATAAGACCCCTAACGCCATTTTAACTGTAATTTTCTCATATTCTCCAAAACAATATTAATGATATTCAATTTAATTTTTTTTTCCATATAGATTTTGAACCAAATTATTATAGTCTAGGAACCTTGATTCTCTTATAAACGTGAAAATTGTTTTTTGTCATCAATTATCTTTCTCCTAGTTGCAGCATATAATCCCTGTGTCAAATTGTATGAAGCCGAACATTGCTTTCATTTATTTCAAAATAATTTTAATTTCACTTTCAAAACAAATACAACGACGCTATGAAAATGAATTATAGAGTTGTTTTATTTGTACCATAGTTCGAACTACGTAGATTCAAGTTTTATTGTGTCGAAATGTATGAAATCTTTGGAGCACCAACATTGGATGGAACATTAGTATGGGCCGTAGTCTACAGTATATTTCAATTGTGGAACACACAGCGATTTTAATATTCAATATTGTCTAGTATAACCAAGAATTTGTTTATAGCACTTGCGTTTTTATAAATACTTATCATCCTAATGTCTATCATGGAAAACCATATGTTAAATTGAGATGCATTACATGGCCTAAAAAATATTATACACCGAATAGAAGCACACTTTAGTAGGGACGGATCCACATGGGGTCATGTGGGGTGACCCCCCAATTTTTTTATTTAATTTTTTTTTTTTTTGAGTTTTCCTCTTGAGATTTTTTTTAACCTAAACATTTTTGAATTCTCATTTTTGACCCCACAAGAAAAATGATCTCGATCCGTCCCTGCATGTTAGTATTGTTATTGGTCTTCAAGAAGATGAAGCAACTCCTGGCATATTTTTGAATCTACAACTGCAGATTACAAAGTTAAAATTGCAAGTATATTTCGTTTCCACAATCGTTCATATATTGTATTTATTTCACTTGTTTATTTAAAAGAAATTATATACAAAATATTCATCATGTACAATTTTAACTCAACTTACGTATTGTAGCCTGTTTAAGCTCAAATAAAGGAATATGATTTTTACAATCTTATAATGCTTTTGAAGAATTTTACGTTTACCTTTTTCTTACGATTACGTGATTATTTTGATAAAATATAATTTCCTTGCATCTTCGTTACACCTCAAGGAGTGAAAATGAATTTTCAATTCAATTTTTTTTTTTTCGTTTTTTAAATAACAGCTATCGATTCATTAGTGCACTTGACTAGTACCCACCAATAAATAAGCCCGTGAGGCGAGCTGAGCTTCACGTCACTGCAATAAATCTACTCATGATCAACTCGACTCGCTTTACATAAGAGCACGAGTCGAGTTGTATGATGGATGGAAACAATTCCAACTATGATAGAATTAAACAGATCGATTTGACCCATTTAACGTCCTTAATTAGTATGAAATAAGCTCAATTGGTTTAGGAGGCTGTTGTGGGTAAATTTGTCATTGTAATGGATAATAGTTACATTTAACATAACGTTTTAATTAGAAACGCATCGTTATTTTATGACACTTTCCTGCCATTGTCACGCTTTACCCGGCCGGCGGCACCCCGAACGTTCCATTACCTCCTCCGGCTCCGGTACCTTCAAGTGAAGCAGAATCACGCATACATCGGCGATACACTTTTCTCCCTGTCATTCTTCTCGAATCACTTACGCTGAAATGGAACGTCTGAAGAAGCTAGAACAAGTACAGAGGACGATACATGTGCTTCAATCAATTGACATTATTGACCCTTCCAACAAAAACGTCGATTCCGATCGCTTCCTCGCAAATTTCACCCTCCTTTTGGTACCTATATACCACTTCTACCTTGACTCCCCTTTTATTCATCTTTAGTAATTTGTTTAGTATTAATAATGCTTTAATCATGAAGTAGACAAATTGAATTTAATGTATTTTAGGATCTAATGATAAGAGTGTTTTAGAGTTTGCTTGTTTTTCAGTAATACTTTAATAAAAGCTAAATCTTTGGCTTTTACATTTAGGTGGTTCGATGGTTTAATTAGGAATTAAGATATATTTATGCGCGAATATATAATGCATATTTGTTGTGAATGTATAGTGAAAGTTATTCAATAATTACATATTTATACTTAGCAAAATGTCAAAAAGGTTGAGTATGCATTGATGGTAATGCCACCAGAATTGATGTGAATTATGTTGAAGTGGCCGCTGTCAAACATTTTTCATTCTAATATGATAGTCATGAGAGTGAATAACTTTCTTCCTACAATTTATTCTCCTTTCTTGTGGGGCTTTCTTTTGGTTCAACTATGTGACTTTGTTAAACTTAAACAGATACTAATCCATCGATTGAGCTGTTTCCTGTTGCTGATCTTAACTAAAATGCATTGAAGGTACAACATTGCGGTAAGCTTGACATTACCACTAAGTGCCAATTGATTGCTGAACATATTGCGAAGGTACGGTTACTCTGCTTTCAACTTCTTGGCAAGTCAAGGGCACTGTAAGCTTGCACATATTATTTATACTTTGGTTTGGCAGATTTCAACCGCTTATCTCACAGGAACATTGCAATGTGATAGTGGGGAAGGTATGTTTCATTTGATAGCAATAGTTATGATGGTCGATTTACTACGATTATTGTTATCATAATTCTTCTATGTGACTATTCCTCCATTGGATGGTCGTGGTTTTCCATGTGTACTGGAAACCATTCTTTGAATGCTTTTGGAACTAAATTTCATAAAGAATCTGAAAGTAAATAATATATAAGAAATCTAAACTTTAGATCCTTCTACTGTTCTGTATTACACTTATATGAGATAAAATTACAGCAATAACAAGAAGAACAAGCTAAGCCTTGTTTCCCCCTAATTTAGAGTTGGTTACATTTTTCTCCACTCATTTGGTAACAGTTCAGATTATTTCAAGATTTTAAGCAACCAGATCCCGAGCAACTATAACAGAGGAATAAATTAGTCCACCCCTCCATCTTCTGACTTGTTCTACTGATATCACATCGCTCTTATGAACAAGAGACAATTTTCTATGCAAAACACATCCCAACCATCTAAGGCGTCTGTCCCTTGATTTATACTCAATTGGTGCAAGCTCCACCTGTTGGTGCTTATTCTCATCTCTTATCTTATACATTTTACAATGACCACACATCCAAGATTCTGTTTTGTTTCCTCCAGGATTCTGTCCTTGGCCAAATCCGCTCTCTTCAAATATGTTCCCAGCCTGAAATGTCTTATTCTCCCTCACATAGATACTACGGTCATCTGTATATCCTGCTACTCCGTGATCCACGGCTCTGATAGGAAGTAGAAAGCACGTCTTCTAAAATACCGAAGAGCATATGTGAGCCATAGCTAATTGTCTGTTTCATATACATGGGGAAATAGCTCTTCAGAAAGAACATGGGGACTCTATTAACAGCAATGCCCTGCCTGACATCTGGACTATGAGCCATGCATGCAAGCAGATTTGGACGTCAAGATGGCTATTATTTATGTGAACATTTAACTATATTAACTTCATCTTTATGTTGCTTAGACATCAAGTATATTTGCAGGTGAAAACCAGATTGAAAGTGCTGTATCACTGCGTTGTTACCATAAAGTAGATCCTGATCCAGTGCAAAGTATCTGTGATGAGGTGGCAATGGTGGGGTTGGATGCAATGCTAAGAGCAAGTTCAACCCTAGAAGATTTTGTGAGTACTAATTTGATGCATCTGAGTGATAGATTTTAGGATTGCATATTTCTTTCTGAATTATCTGTATATCTTTGTGCTGCTCAATAATCTATTTAGTATTAAAATTTCATGCCTCTTATTTTATGGTTGGTGGTGCGTCTTGTTAGGGATGGATTGGGCACTCAAATACCACAATATGCCCTCTTTCATGAATGGATGCTTACTACTTGGTCTCTTTTTTATTCACCAGTGACAGTTCATTTTTATTTTATTTATTTATTTTTATTTTATTTTTCTTCTTCTAATTTAACAGAAAGGAAATATAGAAGGCAAATTATGAGCATAACCTGGAGAAGATCACTTATATAAACTTCGTTCTTGCAAGATTTTGTTACTTACTAGGAGTGAAGTATTATTTACAACCATCAGCAATATGACATGATATTTAAGTTTTTGCCAAGTTTTAAACCGTCAAGTTCAATTAAATTGTGAAGCTGACAGCTTACACTTTCTCCGCAAAAATGATATCCCTTTCCCTGTTGGTTTCTTTGACTGGAAATATTGTCGAGAATACGCACAAAGCAATGTCATCATTGTGATTATTATTAACCTTCCTCAATTTAATCTCTCTCTCTCTCTCTCTCTCTCTCGCCATTTTAGGACCTTTTTTGACAAATGTACTCTTTGTTGTATAATTAGTAAATCTTGTTCTTGTTGCTGAAATTTTATATAATGGTTTTATCAGAAAAAATCTTGTATAATCATTTCAGAATAACAGTGCAGGTCATATTTTATGTTCCACAACTTGGACGCATACCAGCCACAGTCAATTTTCAGATATTTACCAATGCTTTCATTTACTGAAAGTTATATTTATCAGGTGAGTGTCTTAACAATTTCGAACTCCTATTGGTGGGTGAAAAAAATTGAGCATTTGGCGAGTATATGAGGCGAAGCTGGTACAGTGGTTGTGATTCTTTGTGTCATGATCCTGGAGAAAAACTGAATAATTCAAGCTGGTGGAGAAACGGATGCTGTTTTTCTATTGTCCACCATCTTTTCTTTTTCTTTTTAGACCTTGGGAGAAATTATATTTACTCAATGGATAAAAGAATAATCGGCTTTAATTTCCTGAAAATGCATCATTTCAGTGTCAGATATCAGAAAAGATGGAGCTTTAGCTACAAAGTTGTACTTATTCTTGTGTCCTGATTGATTGTCATATGATTTTGGTGATACAGTTGGATGGTTTAAATGAGAAGCTACTGCAGCTGCCTACTGGTGGAGCTACTCTTTTGCATAGAGATTATGATGTGAGAACTTATTGGAACTTAAAAACTCCGTATAAACTAATGTTCAAATCAGCCTTTGATTCTCCCATTCAATTTTGACTAAAGTGCAGGTAGATGAACGAAGCCTGAGTTCTACATCTGCAAGAATGTTAAGACATGATCCCTTCAGACCTCTTGTAATTGTACTTGAGCATGAAGGGCTTCTGACAGAAAGGTTCAGCATCATGTTTCTTTCCATTCTACTTCCACTTCTATTTTTTCTTTTCCTTCTTTCTCTTAACTGAAAACTTAGGCATTGAGGTGCTTAAATTTCTTTGTTTGATTCACCCCTTAATGCATTCAGGATTAAAGAAGAACTTACGAGTGGAGAGGAATACTGGGCTCTGGAAAGAAAGCTATGTTGTGCACTGATGAGTGACGATGAGGTTTACCTTTATTTCCTTTGCCACTTTTTGCCAAGAAATAATAACTAATCACGGCTACTTGTTGTCCAAGTTGGCGTGTTTCTTTCATAAAAGAGATAGTTAATTTATAAAATGAAGAAAAGACATGGAGACGATGAATTTTTACTTGAAAATTGTAAAGGGATTACCTCAGAATAGCCCTCCAATGTCTCTGCAATACCTGTCAACACAGTATTTAAGAAGACATCGTTATGAAGGCAAGGCCTATGTTTTACATGGCTGGTTTTGATTTAAGATATTCTTACACAGATATCGATCGAGGATGCAATAAGGGCTATTCATCTGAAGTCCTTTGACTATCGCGTGCTTAACCTTCTATTGTATCACATGAGAGGCGAAAAGGTATTGTTCTATAGAGCACTTTCAAATGTCATAAATTTGCTTATTTATTATATATTAAATATCACATCAAGTGAGAATCATTTTTGAGACGATTATAGTCCATATACAATTCAATTATTTCAACAATACCTTACTTTTTATTTTTCAATATGTATTTAGTTTACAAACTTCAATAAATACTACAAAATCAAAAGCCTTTTTTCATGCATATGCCCTATATTCAGTATCTTACTTTTTGTTTTTCAATATGTATTTAATTGACAAATTGTAGTAAATACTACAAAATCCTTGTTAATGCATGTATCCCTATTATTAATTCTCAATTAATTAACATCCATATTCATTTAATTAATATTAATTCGAATTTCACATTCACGCCCATGTCTCTGTTATTAATTGTCAATTAATTAACATTCACATTTAATTAATTAATATTAATTAGAATTTCACATCAAAGAATGCAACTCATTATTCACTTCCATTTGTGCTAATTAGCATCTAATTTCACTTAATTGAAAATTAAATTATATTTATTTAGTATAAATGATTTAACATTCATCGTCACTTATATATTCATTGAATTGGAAATTAAATTATATTCATTTAATATAAATGATTTAACATTCATTATCGCGTATATATTTATTGGTATTAATTCTAAATTAATTAACATTCACGTTAATTCATGTATCGTATTTGTCATTCAGCTCCATTTATGTATTTAGTTATAATTCTAATACTCACGTTCAAGTATGTACTTCATTATTTGCTCAATGTATAATGATAAACATTTATTTTCAGGAGTTTGTATTTCTCTCATTTAATAGGGTAAACGGAGGGTCTAATATTACTTTTACAATACTTATAAAGTATTTCAGAATAACGTGCAACATACGTTCAACAATGAAATTAGAGAAGTAAATGATACCATAGATATTTCTTTAGTACTTTGGACTACGAACACTGTAAACTTGAGGCCAAAAATATGTGTATTTCTCAAATGATACAAAGATTCCTAATCCATTTTGTAGATAATGAACAGAAAGTATAATCCTAAATAATAGGCTATAGTTACAATAAAATAATTACAACAAAGAGTCTTGAGGTTAGGAAGACTAATCCAAATAAATCAAGCTCAGTTTACATTAATATCCTTAAAATGCAACTTTTCAACACTCCCCTCTAGCTAGTTGGTAGATATCAAACAAACCAGGCCTGGAACAAAATGGCTCAAACATCGCCTTCGATAGTAATCTACAATTTGCTCCTTTGTTAAAATAAATGGAGTACAAATCATGCCAAGTTTAAGCATTTTTTTTTTCAATAGTGTATCAATTTCCATGTTTTTGTCCTATAATGTTGCACTGGATTGTGAGCTATGCAAATTGCTGCTTTATTGTTTGTATATAATCTCATGGGAACTGCAAACTGACTTCAAATTCTCAAGAGGTTTTTTGAGGCACAATAGTTCACACATTCCAAGTGCAGTTCCTCTAAACTCAACCTCTACACTACTTCTGGCCACTACACTTTGTTTTTACTGCACTAAGTCACCAGATTACCATTGGTAAATGTGCAATAACCTGAAGTAGACCTTATGTCACTAACTGAACCAACCCAATCAGCATATGTAAAAGCCTGAACACAGAGTTTCTCACTTTTCTTAAACAACAAACCATGCCCAGGAGTAAGTTTCAAATATTTCAGAATCTTGTAAAGTGTAAACTGCTTGCAAGTGTTCTACTTTTGGAGAGTGCATGTATTGACTCATAATACTTAATGAGTGAGCGATGTCACGATGTGTATGAGAAAAGTAAATCAACTTTCTAACTAACTTTTGGTACCTTTCCTTGTCCACCGATTCTCCATCTTTAGAGCAGCCAACTTTATTATTCGGACCAATTGGAACTTCGCTTGGTTTGTGATCGACTTCCACAAATTGTATTTTCTTTGGGACATTACAATTATGTTGGCTGATCGAGCTGCTTCCATACCAAGAAAGTATTTTAAACTCCTAGGTCTTTAGTTTCAATTTCCCTAGAAAGAATCCGTTTAAGATCTGCAATTTCATCGTCACCGGTTATAATTATATCATCAACATAAACAAGGTATTTTATGGATCACAAGAGCTCTGATACCATGTTAACTTGAGAGGGAAAAAAACCTGTATTTTTCAAATGGTACGGAGACTTGTAATCTATTTATAGATAATAAAAAGAAACTATAATCCTAAATAATAGGCTACAGATACAATAAAAGGAAATACAACAAAGAGAAGACTAATCCAAATAAGAAAATAAATAAAAATTTAGTTCAAATTAATATCCTTAAAAATAGGATGTGACTTTTCAACAATTACGTTATATATTTGTTTATTTGACATAAGTTTATGCTTGTGCCTCAAATCCAATTATAATTTTGAGAGAAGGTAGGAAGTTTATTAAGCTTAATAATAATTCATATCATTCTTTGTTGAGTAGAACTAAGACAAAGTAATTCTCTGTCATTTTTGTAATAGTAGGAACAAGAATGATAATGGAATTGCTATGGATCATGTTGTCCCCAAGAGTGATTGTTTTAGGTGGTTCAATTATTAACTAGGAATGAGGACTTGAATAAATCTCCATAAGATGAATAAGAAATGAAGATGTTAAGATGGCCATGTGGCTACACTAAAATGGTAAGATAAGAAATGAGCATATATAACACGTTAAAAGGATTGGAGAGGTGGACTAAAATTACCATCTCTGGTTGTGATTGTAAAAGATATAATTACAGCGAAATGTTTCAGTTGATGCCGTGTAGTGATAGACTGCAGCTGAATTGAGTGATAAAATAGGTTCTGTGTAGCTGAACCTAAATTTGTACAGAACTTAGTTTGTTGTTGGCATCGATAAGATTTCTTCTGAAATTTCTGTACAGTTAGGCTTCTGTATGGTAATGCAGAAAGAGATTTGATAAACGGTATGGAAACAGCCTTGTAAATATTATATTGCTAAATAAAGGAAGTGATATAGTTCACGGATTATTCTCATTTGGCTGTTTTGAAGGTAAATGAACTGCATTTGGAATTTCTATCACTTTCAGAGTTGCTCGTGGAAGTATCAGATGACCTGTAAGTGATTCTTCTTCCTGGTAGTGGCATCTCTTTTGTGGTTTCTACTTGGGGGCTATTACACTGCAGATGTTTATATTGTACAACTAAGTGCAAAAAGTTCTATACTTTCATAATGCATGTGAGAGCATAATTTGGTTGATTTTCATTGATGCATCACAAGAAAATGCTGCAGATTTGATTACGAGGTATGTCTTTCTTTGATCTTTTATTCCTTTCAATACTTGTCTTGCCACATGCATTTTGTAGTTGCGTGAAGCTAAAAAATATTTTATTCCTTGTAGGATGACATTTTGAACAATAATTTCAACATTCTGCGCATGTTTGTCAGATACTATGGAGCTTCTGCAGCACCAGCCATGCTGGTCAGTATTAAATTCATTTTGCTAATGCAAAAAGGTTTTATGAATGGAACTATCACACTCGTCATAAAAATCAACTTCAGATCTTCCAAAGGCATTTGATGCTATTAAAGACAAATAATGGGAATGCATTTTTCTCGTGATACTAAAAGAGTGTTTGGTGTAGATTAAAATTAGATTTTTAATGGATTGTGATTGAAGTTTTTGAAATGTGTGGTTGAAAAAATGTGGGACCCATGAAAGATGTGGTTAATATTGATTGTTTGACTTTGACTTAGATTAAAATCAGATTTTAATCCGGCCCAAACAGACTCTAAATTTCAAACTAGCAACTTCTAGAAATCCTCCATTTAACTTTGCCCTCTTGGAATTTTACTAAAGACGCGCGCGCACACACACACACATATATATGTATGTATGTATTAAGCAATCATTTGATAGAACAACTACTAATCTTATCTGTTACTCTCCTTTGTTGTGGCGCTTGTTTCTTTGAACCAAAAAGTGAAACAGCTTGTCCCTGCACGAGATTAAGACAATTTTCTCAAAGTTTCTCAAGTTACTTGNTGGATTGTGATTGAAGTTTTTGAAATGTGTGGTTGAAAAAATGTGGGACCCATGAAAGATGTGGTTAATATTGATTGTTTGACTTTGACTTAGATTAAAATCAGATTTTAATCCGGCCCAAACAGACTCTAAATTTCAAACTAGCAACTTCTAGAAATCCTCCATTTAACTTTGCCCTCTTGGAATTTTACTAAAGACGCGCGCGCACACACACACACATATATATGTATGTATGTATTAAGCAATCATTTGATAGAACAACTACTAATCTTATCTGTTACTCTCCTTTGTTGTGGCGCTTGTTTCTTTGAACCAAAAAGTGAAACAGCTTGTCCCTGCACGAGATTAAGACAATTTTCTCAAAGTTTCTCAAGTTACTTGTAACTGGAGAATTTTCTTCCGTTAATAATTTTAATTGATCTGCTTATTTCTTTGTTTGTGCTAGCTACATATTTAGGAAAGCACTAAAAACTCAGTTATTTCCTAATACTATATTGAATTCTCTCTCTGCATGTCTGTGTGTTTTTTTGTGATGTTTGTATGTGTCCCTAAGCTGGACTTGGACTCGATTGCTTCTATTCATGTTTGAAAATTGATGCAGTTGAATGATCGATGAAGTTGGGCTTGAGACCGTGCCTTTAATATATAGCATACTTATATATATTCTTGATCAAACATACAAGAGAAAATATAAATTTGGAATGCACACTAGGGACATCATAATATTCATCTTTAACTGATGCTACAATAATTGGATCCTAAACTAGATCATTTTAGATAATATATGTACTTTGAGACTGTAGAAAAATGTAATATTGATATTTATTTGCATTTACTTATTTGATAAGTTAAGCTTTATTACCTTGTCATTGTCTTGAACCTTTTTTTCTTGTACCTAGGCAAAATTTATAACTGAGGCAGAAGAAAAGTATGATCAGTTAATGAAAGAATTAGGTCCAGAACTGTTCCTGAAGTATCAGAAAAGATGTGAAGAAGCTACCAAAGAAGGTAATGTCATTTTAGGATATACTTATTTTTATATTAATTGATCTCTCCTAATTGAGCTGTAGCTGCTGTAATCATTTTATATGCGTATAAATCAAACAACTCCCTTTCCCCTCGTACTCAAGTGAAATTTACATTTTTTAGGTGGGAAGACGAGTGGTTCTCCGCTTGGAACATGGCATTTACCGATGGTGGTTGAAGATGAGGCCAAATATAGGACTGAATGCTCGACTTCCAGGTCGTAAATTGTTGAGAATTGGACTGATTGTGTTCAAATCCTAACAGTTGATTCATCATTATAGTTATGGATTCAATCTTTATTCCATGAACTTAGAGATGGTTAAATATTATTTTTACATTTACCAAACATTGAAACCATAAACTATCAAGCAAGTTGTAGTGGGAGTGATCTCCATGAAAATTGACTTTTGGAAAATCTGCAAAGGTCAATTCATTGTTTCCATCTTTCACACTTGTAGGTAGCTTGTCTGGTAAGGTGGATTCAAGAATAGCACTGGATGAAAATTAAAATCTGGTCAAATGTACTATTTTGTGTTCAAATCCTAACAGTTGACATGCTCTTTGTTTGTTATTACAATCATGCTATAAGTACAGAAATTGTTTAAAGAAATAAGTACAGAAATTGTTTAAAGAACACACGATGGAGAAAAAAGAAAAAACTGACGAATCAGATATAGCCACGACAGTATCTATAGGATTTCTGCCAAGAATTTTCTGTACTTCAAGCTTTTCCCTTGTTATTAAGGGGCAAAATAGTACGGAGAGTAAAAACCGTTCAATTGTCTTTAGAAAGCAATTGAATGTCAAAGACTTTTGTTTCCATCTCATTCCCATCACAAATGTGATGCTCTTGTTCGTTCATATCTTCTGGTTCCTCAATTTTTTTTATGGCTAAACTTGAACATTTGTTCGTCCTAATAGCATACATCAAGCATCCAGTCTTACTCAAACAAATGCAAAAATCCAAAATAAAATGTGTAAAATAGTTGGAAATAGAAAGAAACAAGTATTTCTTATTCAATTAATCATGGCAATTACCCATTAGTAGAGTGCATTAGCAAGATACAAAGCCAAATTGTAAACTTGTAGGCAGTATATATAATAAGCACAAGCACAACAAACAGCAAAAGATAACATCTCAGCCAGCTAAAACTAGATTAGTATTAATATTAAGGAGACTGAGGCCAATCATATCCAGCATCAACAGCATTAACA
>CAIGRL010240812.1:0-11545 GCA_903798325.1 Fraxinus xanthoxyloides
TATTTAATGTTTTACAACATGCTTGTCATGTGGAACTTATCTTTAATAATTTTGTCATAACATATGCGGCAGTTGGAAGTGCAATGCTTGCATGAGTATGCAGGGATAAGCTCTAGCATGGGTTGACAGTTAACCCCATTGTTAACTTTTTTAGTGTTCTCCGAAATAATACCCTTACTTTGGGATCAGACATGCTTTTTGACGAGAAGGAAGGAGCTTTTGGCAAATGCAATTTTGCATCAATCTTCACAAATGCTAATCTAATTTCTTTCTTTCACAATGTAAGCAGTTTCTGATCTATTGGGAATTATTTGTAGCTATGTTGCACATTCTTTTTGGGGATCTGCTATCCTATATGATCTGTTAACTTTTGAATCCAAATGCCAATAGCCAGGTTTTGTAAATTCAGGAATGACACTGGTAACACTCTAAACGTACCATACTGCCACACAGTAATTTTAATGGTGTTTAATACTTATATTTGAAAACTATCATAGCATTTCAAATTGTCAAACACGAGGTAATAACTTTTGATTTCACAACAAAATTATGGTACATTGTTTTGATTAAATTTTAGCCGGTTTACATCACTGAAATAAAAGTAAATGTTAGTTTCATTAGAATAGAAATTAAGATTCAACAAATAAATATATGATAATCTCCTGTCATTCCTTCATATTCGGTACACAAGCATTACCATAAAAATAGCAAAGCCCGTGCATTGCACGGGCAAAAGACTAATATTATAATAAAAAGCAAAAAGCAATTAGTAAAGTAGTTAGCAGAAGTCTTATAGTGCAACTATGTGAAAAATTCTAGAATATTCTAATGCGGGAAACCATTGTGCAAAGGCTGAAAACTAAGGGTATGCAGTGTTAAGTGGGGCTCAACTTACATCGTACAAGAGCCAAACATCAAGAAACTTGTGAGAGTTGCTCGTCTGCTCGCACTAGTTGGCTCACCATCTCCACTCATCTAACTGCATTCTTCCAACCTTGCAGACTGCGAGTGATAGCTCTCTGCATCAATAAGGTGTCATCAAATCCGGCAATCATTTGCCTGTCTAAATTCAAATTTTATAATTTGAATTTTTTTTTGTTAAATTCGAGGTGAATAAATATGGATGAGAGGTAAACCAACTTTATCATGATTTTGAATTCTTTACAATCTCGCTAATATATCACTCCCATCTCTTTAGTATAAAATTTTGCAATTATTATACAATTGTCATTTGTTTATTTTCCGATTATTTCTATTAGTTTTAGTTTGTATTCCTTATTTTTCTTCAAAATTCGTTATGGATTATACTAGATTAAAGAACCATGATGAGGATATTAACTAATTCTTCGATAGTTTCAAATCATATCTACATTTTTTCTCAAGCATGTGATGTTCCAAATTCAGAAATGTCGACACTACCAAATCAACAACCATTCAAGAATTATGCTAGCACTACAAATAATAATGGTTCGTGACAATAAATCTTCAAAAGATGAGGAGTGTCTATTGGTGAGATATTCCTTGGCTCTCTCTTTTGTTTTATTTCAAGATCAGCATACACTGCTTTTAGCTGTTCATGCTCATCTTGCTCTCCTTGGCTAGACCCTAATGCACTGGGTAGTGACCTAAAGGCTTGGCCGATCCGACTGTCTTCATTATTATTCCTTGGGGAGTTGGGGGTGCTAAGGTAGTCAAATACACTTCTCGCCTGCTGATGCCCCATCTGGCCTTCGAGTGTCCTACTTGTTTCATTGGTTCCTCTTTGAGATGGTTCATCTTTCTAAAATCGCATGTCACTTCTTATTGGCGGGTGATCCCCTTGGCGATGAACTAGGGATTCAACATCCGTTTTCTACATCTTTGGATAGTGGAATTTTGATTTTGTTCTATCAGACATGTTCTTCTGTCATCATGAACTGGAGAACACTCTTCTCACTGCTAATGTGGCATGCCCCCTTTATTACATGTAAATGATTTTCCTAATTTTATCATTCCAATGAAGTCGAAATGTTACATTTTTAATATTATTTCAAAGTTCTCACGGCTTAGTTTCCCACGTCCTTAACTGTGTGCAAAAATGTCAACCTCAGCAAAAGCTATAATATGTTAAAGTAGGTCGTTCCAAATTAGTACTTCGAGAATTTCGATAACAGACTAACTTTAAAATCCGCTAACGATTTTGCAACTAGCCGAATCCACAAATCGCATAAGTCACCTCGAAACTCGTTTCGAGAATTATATCGTTGACATATCAAATAGTCCAAATGGGCTTCATTTTGACATTGAAAATAATTAAACGAGCATCTCAAAAAAAGATGTCTAATTCGTCTTTTCTTTAAAAATTTCAATTATTTCATTTATGTTTATTATTTTTGCTCGACAAATTTTTTTATCATAATTTATATTATTTTATTAGAATATTTTTACATGAGTATGAAGTAAAAAAAAATCTCATCATTACACAAAATGTAATAAATTAATATTGAATAAGGTTCAAGTTGGAATTATTTTTTTCTTATTAGAAGTTAGAACAATTTAATAAAATAGAATGTGGATTAAAAAGAAAAAATGATTCGAACTTGAACAGTTGAACCTTATTAAATATTAATTTATTATATTTTGTGTAATGACTCGAAATTTTTTGAATTCATACCTGTGTAAAAAATTCTAATAAAATAATATAAACTATAATAAAAAAAATTGTTGCTCAAAAATAATAAAACTTAATGAAATAATTGAAAAAGTTTAAAGAAAAGACGAGTTATGCATCTATTTTTCATACCCTCGTTTAATTATTTTCAATGTCCAAACAATATTCGTTTGGACTATTCGATATGTCTACAATATAATTATCAAAACAAATTTCAAGGTGACGTAGGCGATTTGTGGATTTTGTTAATGTACAATCGTCAGCGAATTTTTAAAGTTAGCATGTTGTCTAAATTCTTGAAATACTAGTTTGAAATGACCTACTTTGATATATCATAGTTTTTGCTAAGATTGGCCGTTTTGCGCACAATTAAGGATGCGGGAAATTAGGCCGTGAGGACATTGAAATAATATTAAAAATGAAATGTTTCGATTTCGTTTGACATCTCATAATAACATTAAAATTGACATAAAAATTAGAAAAATCATTTATATGTGATAAAGGGTGCGGGTGGGTAAAAAGGGCAAAGATGGTGGTGGCAGTGGAGGTGGAAAAGCAAATATATACAATCAACAAACAATAAATGCATCGTTGATGTGGTGGAAGATTGTTCTTTTGCCCACCATAGGCAGGATAACAAGTTTGGCATAGCGTCTTCTAAAATTAGGTGGAATTTCAACATTATTGTTCATTGTTTTGGAATTGTTGCGGGCTCTAAAACATCGGCTTCGACTCATTTTGGTTGTGAAATAAAAAAAATAAAAATAAAAAAAAAGGAAAAATGAGCATTCCTTGAGATGTTGGAAAGGTTTTCATAGAATCTTTTTAGGATGGCTCTAAGGATGTTGTACATAGCCCCATTCCCCCAAATCAACACCCTAACCTAAAAAATTTCTCCTTCGCTTTTTTACTTTGTGGTGTCGACAAGTCATTTGGCCACATACGGTATGCCATCTTAAGAGGCACCGCATGTCGCAGTAATAGCGTGGTGGTGCCGGGAATTGGGGCTATGGTGCTTGGAAATTGTGAGGGTTTCTTGAAAGTATATCCACCATGATTTCTTGGGGACGCTTGGAATAGGTGGTGGCATGGTTCTTGGAATTGAGGGCGACAATGGTGAAGTGATGGTGGTGATGGACGACAATTATGGTGGTGTGGATGTTGTTACTTGAGGGGTGAGGAAAAAAAAATCAGGATTTGTGGTGGGTGAGGGATGCATGCACCTGACTTTTTGAACTTGATTTTTGAAATGATAAATTAAAAAGTAAGTACAAGTGTAATTTCCACCAAAAAAATTGAATATTGAACCTATATTGTCCCAACTCGGCCCATTTGATTGACGTCGACGGAAACCACAATGTAACCTTAAGAAGTGAAATGGGCCCTATATTCCCAAAAGCCCATCTTGAAAACTTCCTCAACAAAAATTCCATCAAAAGATTCGAGGAAGGTTTTAACAGAAGTTATAGGGATCTTTATTATCAAAAACATGAAACTCTATAGTACTTGATTTTCTCGACTTTTGCCTTTTTGGGGACCAAAGCCAGAGTAAGAACAACGCTACTATTGTCAGCAATTCGGCACAAAATTTGGCACTCCTACCAAGGGAAAAAAAAAAACTGCATTTCTTCGTTTTCTCTGCTCGTGGATTCCAAATACATATTCCAAGTTTTGTCAAAAATCTCAAATTTTCGCAGGTAACATTGGCCTCTTGTATCATTTAACGTTATGTAGATTGGTTGCTTTATATTTTCGGATCATTTTCAAAATTCTTGTTGAAGCCTCGCCGAATTAAATCGTTTGCAAGTGGGATCTCTTCAATGAATTTGGGAACGAAGTAATCAGTACAGTAATTAAGATTAATAAAAGTGACTAATAGCCCACTTTGTTTCTTTCCTTTTTTTTTTTATGGATTTTGCTTACTCGATTTAGTACTCTTATTGAAATCTTGCTGATGTGATGCATTATTTTGCTTTACTTTTTCTTAGAGGAATTCTGTATCCAGTATTTTTTATCCGAGCACTTTGTTTGGCTTATATTTCTGACTGAATTTAGCAAATTGTTCCTGTATCAGAACTTCACGAATGGATTTCGTGATTTTATGCACCATTTTGTTGATAAATACTTGTAAAATATAGTTCCATATTCTTTGCTCAGATCTTGTTAGAAATCAAAATAAAGCTACTATCAATGTGTTCCAATAGGAGGATATAATTCATTAAAATATTTGTGTAATCTATCTGATCATTTGAACTGATATTCAAATTTCTTTGATGGAAATAATCAAGGTTTCAAGCTATCATATTGAAGAATGGTTAATTCTGAGAAACCAAAGAGAAGGGTGGCTTTTGTGCTGATAGATGGTTTGGGTGATGTATCACTGCCAATGTTTGGTTATAAAACCCCGTTGCAAGTAGCCAACACGCCTAATTTGGATGTGATTGCGTCAGCCGGAGTAAATGGTCTGATGGATCCTGTTGAAGTAGGCTTGGCCTGTGGAAGTGATACTGCCCATCTTTCTTTATTGGGTTATGACCCAAGGATTTATTATCGAGGTCGAGGTGCATTTGAATCAATGGGTGCTGGACTGGCAATGTCTCCAGGAGATATTGCATTTAAAGTATGTAGCCTCTCCTGCCTCTCTTTTGTCGATTCGTTCAATCCCGTTCTTTATTTTTTACAATCTAGATTATTATTACTTGTTGCTGAGCATTCATTCTAATGTCAATACTTTCATATTTCCTCAGCATTTTAATCTATCTGCGCAGAAATTTCGAGATAGTGGTTCTGTAATTTGACATTATTATTTCTAGGTTCGCATTAAGATTTCGTAGATTTATGTTGGGAAACATTAGTTGCTCCTTTCTCTTTTTCTCTTTCTTTTGCTTTATTATGTTTATCTAATGGTTCTAGCAATTTGAAGAATTAAAGTTGTATACTTTTTATTTATTTATTTATTTATTTTTATCATGACATAATTTGGTTTCAAATAAACTTTCATGGTACTAATTAACTTCTTGCATCTATTTACTCTTTCATTGTCTTATGCAATATATATGAGAACGGTAGTGTAAAAATTTGATCTCTCATCCATTTCCTCCATTAATATTTGAAATATTTCTCCTGTTTATTAATATGGTTATTCATTGTCCACAATTAGTAAACGTTGGAAAATCATTATAGCTCTCATATTTCTATTCTATATTTTATTGCACATTGGTTTTGAGTAAACTGTGAAAAGTTAGACCAGGTGTATTATTTGCCCGAGAACATCATTTGTAGCCAAGAAGATTGCATCTTGATTTCTACAAAATTACTAATGTCATGTAATGTATTATTTGATTACTAGTACTGACTTATCCTGTTCCTTGACATGGATCTGTGGTATTATTTGTTTTTCTTTTACATCATGGAAGGGAATATGTATTTTAACTGGGTTCAGCAATTTATAATTAGTTTTGCTTTTGCATTGTGAAAACTCTCATGCCAATATACAGGTCTAATTTCTTACACAAAACCAATTGCTCTAATATCAACATTTTAGGATTCATGTTAATGTCCTATGAGAAAGTTCTTTGCTCTTGCTGATGTGATAGTATTGTCTTAACTGTACATTCTTGAAGAAAATACATATGAGTCATTCATCCTCTATAATGACCATTATTTTATTTATTTAATTATTCTTTAATCTCAGTCAAACTTCGCAACACTGGACGAGAAAACTGGAGTAGTTGTTAGCAGGAGGGCTGATAGGCACTTTGAAGAGGAAGGGCCTATTCTCTGTGCGGCATTGGATGGAATGAAGCTGCCATATTTTCCTGAGAATGAAGTTAGAGTCAGGTGCTTCCAGTTGCAATAGCTTTTGCTTGTTGAGTGATTTATGCGACTGCAGAAACTATTTATAAACTTTAAGTTTTTAAACCGTTAATTATTTTGAGAGGGTCAAATGAATTGAACTAGTTGCTTTTGTCCTTGGTCTAAGTTGAACTTACAAATTTTTATTTTGTCAATAAGATTTAGCCCCCATTTGGGCTCCATTTAATCCAAAATGCATTTTTTTTCTCTCGTATTTTTAACCACACATTCTCCAATAAAACAATAGTACACGTAAACTCAAAACTTTTCCTTCTTTTGTAACCGTACATTTTTCAAAAAATCACTATTTCAAAATACATTTTTCTCCAAAAACATATTTAATGGAGCCCAAACACCTTCTTAGCTTATTATATGAATTTTCTTGTTTAGGTATGCAACAGAGCATAGATGTGGAGTGGTTGTGAAAGGACCAAACTTAAGTGGAAACATATCAGGAACAGATCCATTGAAGGATAATCGCTTACTTCTTCAAGCTGAAGCCCTTGATGATTCTAATGAAGCTAAGCACACAGCTGCGGTTGTTAATGAATTATCGAAGGAGATTACTCGCATTTTAGTTGCTCATCCAGTAAATGCGAAAAGGGCAGCAGAAGGAAAGAATATTGCAAATGTTGTCCTTTTACGAGGTTGTGGCATTCGAATCGAGGTAAACTTTGTAGTGCTTAGTAATTTCTCTCTTCCCCTCTCCTTTGGAGAAAATTCATATAGATGTTAAACGCGGAAACAGTTAGCAATCGATTTATTGCATATAACAACCAACCAGAACAATAATATAAAAGAAAGAACACCAGAGATTGTTCCCGGGTTCGAACAAACCTACATCCCAGGAGCTCCACAATATATGGATGCTCATCTGCACAAAATCATCAAATGCCGCAAGAATGTACAATAAGTTCAAATAGATCTCTCAACATCAACGAGACCGTTGAACAAGACTTTCACAACTCTCTCTCAATCAAACTCTTCACTCCACCGTATGATCAACACATTATCTGTACAATATTACACTTAGTAAACTCAAGTAGACTCGTTCTATGGCGAAAATGAATGATCATCAGAGATGAAACCCTAGAATACAGAGAGAAAAGAGACTCAAATGGCACAAACTATATAGATACAATCTTGCCCTATTTACACAGATGGGGGGACTCAAGAGGCTAAGAAATCTGTACCGTTGAAAACAAGGGACGAGATTGAGCCACATAGCAAAAATGTATTCCAGCCTTTAAGCCCATAGTCGCATTTTAGAAACATGATTTTATCCTTAATCGTGTAGGCATCCGATTTTCTGTTTTATTATGTGATGGAATGTGTTTTTCTTATATTTCTGAATTATCATGGCATATTAGGTTCCTCAATTTGAGAAGGTCCATGAGCTGCGGCCATGCATGGTGGCTCCTACCAAAATTATAGCTGGATTGGGTTTGTCTCTGGGTATTGATATTCTAGAAGCTCCAGGAGCAACAGGGGACTACAGAACCCTATTAAGTTCGAAAGCAACTGCCATAGCCAGGGCACTTTCAGCTCCTCTGCAATCTTGCCCCAGTGTTTTTGTACCTGGGGAGGACGAAAACAAACCTGGTCAAGCTGATGGCTATGATTTTGGGTTCCTTCACATCAAGGTGTTGATCTCTCTCTGTGTGCGCGCTCACGCAAAGTTCGAATATACTTTAAAAGATTGCCCTCTGCACGTGAACTAGCTATACATTTTTCAATTTTTATTGCATTTGGGGTCTCAATGTGCATTATTTTTCTTGAACTTAACTTCATAAAAGGAAATTCCAGAGAATTTTCCTCTTTGTAAAGATAATCCTGTAAACTCTGCTCCTCTTGGACATTTACGCCATTTTTACTTATCATTATAGCCTGTGAAACGCACGCTGAGATGAATAATTGTAACTTTTTGTCTCGGAATCAACCACCTTGAATTTTCATTTATACCTAACTAACAACATACATCTATTTATATGCATTAGATTTGTGTGAGTATTTGACGTTCTAAGCATTTTCATTATTGGCGGCAGGCAATAGATGACGCAGGCCATGATAAAGCTAGCATGTTCAAAGCCAAAGGATTAGAAGCTGTTGATCGAGCTATCGGACAGCTGGCTAGGCTTCTTTGGGAAGCAGAAACAACAGGGGCATTTCAATATTACCTTTGTGTCACCGGAGATCACTCTACTCCAGTTGAATATGGTGACCACAGCTTTGAACCTGTCCCATTTGCATTGTGTAGTTTAAAAGACTTTGTTGCCGCTGTGGGCAGTGACTCGGTTCTTTCTACTCCCCTTGACCCATTTCCACTTCCAACAATCCAAGCTGGTCAAGAATTTGTAGATGATTTGCTGAAGCAAGAAGAGAAACGAAACAAACATTCAGAGGCTTTCAAAGGCGACACTGTCTTTGAGTTCAGTGAGATAACAGCAGCAAGAGGCTGTCTTGGACGATTTGCTGGGAGCGAAATGATGGGAATTATAAAGGCATTTCTTAAGCTCGAATCCTGAGAAGCTTTTGTACCAAATTTTGTGGTTAGTTTCTGCTTCAGATCAAGAATAATATGTGGTTAAGGTATTTTTAACTGACAAATACCTTTGTTAAGTTGTCTAATTTTGGAGATTCTTATAATAAAAAGAGTTTCCTTCTTAATTAACCGAAGAGGGGATGAACAGTGATTTTGTATTTCATCTTCTGTAAATTAGTAGAAAATTCTGTTCATTTCGTATTTTATTTCTAAAGTTGAGGACTAATTGCGGAAATGTAAAGAAAGGTTTGGGACCAATTCATTTTTAGTTGGGATTGACTTGCTACGAAAAATATAAGTCAGGTACCAATATGCAATTTTGAAAATGCATGTGGAACTTCTGTGCTTCATGACTTCCACGTGATATCCTCAAAAAATGAGTTCCATTTAGCCATGTCAATGAATCGAATTTTTGAGCCCGAGCTGAGCCAAGCAAAGTTTGGCCAAAAAAATGAGGCTCAGACCACGTAGCCATGTCAACGAGCCCGAAAAAAAATTCGGGCTGAGATCGAGCTTTTTTGGGCTTGAGTAAAGTCCGGCAAAAAAAATGAAGCTCGGCCCGAGCCTCGACTTGGTGTAACCTAGTCAAGTCGAGCTTTTTCCCAGTCTAGTCGAGCCCGAGCCGGTAAGCTTTTTTATCATCTCTTCCATTGATACAATGCTAAGTTGTCGTGGTTCTATTGTATTACTTTATTGGTCCCCATACTTCACACTTTATTAATAGTTAGTCCTTTAACTTAACATTAGTTAATAATCCGAATGACGGAAATGATGAGTTACAAACGGAATCGTTAAATTTCATTCAATGCAGCATTTAATAACATAATTGGTCCCTGTAATATACAAATTGCCTCAGAAGGTACCCTAAACAATAACAACATAATGATGTGTCCTTCAACTTAACATCATGAACCATGTTAGTCCTTTCATTTGCATCTGCCATTCCATAATGAAAATGACGTGTTGGTCAACGGAATTACTTTGTTTTGTCCAACTAGAGATGGCAAAGGGGCGGGTTCGGGGCGATGCACCCCTATCCCGCCCCGCCACGCCACTCCCCCACCTTGCCCCGCCCTGTGCCCCGTCCCACCTTAGACGGGGCGGGCGGGGCGTTGGCTTACCCCGTTTCCTATTCCCATTTATTTATTTATTTTTACTTTTTTTTTAATTTGTAGTTATCGTAGAAATTACTTACTAGCACGGTAAAACGGTCATTGTACCATGGCCTGGGCATTTCAATGCATTCCTTTAATTATCATTTAGAATGTCTTTAACACATTCCATGAATTGCAATTTAGGTAGCATCTATAGAAAGACTCAAATTGTTCGACATTAGGGTATCCCAATACTGATGTAGACTGTATTTAAAAATTGTCGCATAAGCTAAAATGAAAATTTCTACAAAAGTTTCTATTCTTTTCAATGTAACATGCCTAGGACTACGTCTAGCTTACGTGGCAAGGAAAAAAAAAAATAGACGTTGTGAATAAATTCATCTTGATGTAGAGACTCTTCTAAATGGACCAATAATTAAGCTAAATTTAACATTTCTCTCTCATTCTCTCCATTTCTACCTCGTTTCTTTGTTTTTCTCTCATGTTTATGAAATTTGAATTTAATCATTTGTTCATTACACATCAATGCCACGTAGAGCGGAAGTATTTATGTTTACATGCCACGTAGATGGCAGTCTATGAAAGGCATTAGAGATGCTCTTAAGTTCCTGGTAAATAGAAAGACTTTCAATTTACGTGGTATTGATGCCTAATGAATTAACTTAAATTTCAAATTTCATCTCTAATGAATTTCATTTATAATTCAAAATTTACCTCTAATTTACATTTAATTCACGTCGTCGCCTTTATACCTGACTCAATACCTTACTGTTAGGATATTCTCGTGAGACGTCGACTCTGCCAGATTCCAATGTGTTAATTCTTACTGTTTGGCCAAGGAGATAACAAGGTGGATTCAAATGGATTGAGCTTTTCAGTGCACTTGGATTTATATTGAAGGCATTGACTGTTGTGCTGCATTTTTGAACTTTTGTTTTTCTATTAAAAATAGCTTCATCTGTGAAAATTTAATGACATTTGAGGTCTTAAAGCTTGAAATTGTAATACTGACTATGCTTTTAATCGACATTGCGTATATTTTATAGAAGACTCCTCGAGTCTTTAGATTGTCACGTTTTCTTATATTTGACATGGGATAACTACTAATATTCGTCGTGATCCCACCAACACGAAGAATTTTCCATCGAAAGGAAAACTTACCTATACATTAACACACAAAATTAGCTAGAAGATTGATTACCTCTTTATAAATTCGTGTGAGCAGCCATGCACTGAATCTTATTTTTATATTTAAATCGTAATTGAAAAATAAGAAAACAATATTAAAAATCAAAGAACAAATAAGTAAGACGGTAAGTGTGAATTTTATAATAACTTTGTAGTCCCTGACTCGTTCCCACCTCACCTCTCAAAAATCCGACA
>CAIGRL010240853.1:0-11818 GCA_903798325.1 Fraxinus xanthoxyloides
TTGGGCCAGTTTCCACTCCATTCTTAACGTCCCTACTCATGTTTCTACCCCTGCTATGGGCTCATGTCCTTCCCAGGCAAATTACAACTACGGGCAACCACGGGGTCCTGATTATGGGCAAACTACTACTTATTCTCAAACACCTGTTCTGTTATGGTCATGTATATGGCGAAGTAAAATATGATCACCATGCTTCTGCACAACATTATGGGCAAATGGTGTCTCAGCCTATAGTTTATGCTCAAGATGGTACACATCCTGGCTATGCTCCACAGGACCAATATGGAAAGGCCCTTACATATGGTATGCCACCACGAGGACCCCAAGCTCAATCTTACGTTCAGCCTAGACCAAATCAACCTGGAGAAATGCCTTATCAGGCTCCTGTATCATCAACTCAAGCATATGGCCAAAATGTGCCACCTCAACAGTCGTACCCATATGCATCTAGTGCACCAAATCAGCGAAACTATCCTCCCTATGGTTCCATACCCTCTGCAGATGGATACAATCACCCACCACCTGCCACAGCATCTTCTGCTTATCCTCAACGAGCTGCTCAGCTGGTTGCTGGGTATGGTCAGCCTGGTGGACAGCAGCACTCTGCATATACCCAAACGGGGCCTGCAGGTGGTTATCCTTACCCAACGACACAGCCTGGCTACACCGAACAACCTGCTGCCAATAATGCTGCTTACTGTTATCAAGCGCCAGTTGATCCTGCTTATGGTAGTGCCCAAACTCCATCAGCTTATGCTGCATCAACTTCTGGACAGTTGGGTTATGGTCAACCAGCTGGCTATGATAAGTCCATTCCTCAGCCAGCAGGGCCGTACGCAGATGTACCTACGGAAGCTGGTTATGGTAATAGCGCATCACCCCAGCCTGTTTATCCCCAGTACGATGCAACTCAGACATATGCTGCACATCGCTGAAAATGTCATCAGATAGATCTACTGGAGCTGGAACGGATGTGGATAGTTACATAATGTTTTTTTGACTAGTATTAATAAATTTCTTGTTAGATCTACTTTTCTGGCAACAGGAACCTTTCGAACATGGCCTTCTGTGACGCCATTTTAGGTGGTGGATGTATAACACGTTGGATAGGAAGTCAGTTTTCTTTTATTGGCATTGACTGCTTTCATTTTATAGATATGCTTGTTTTTTTTAATACCGACCAGTTGAGGGATGCAATATTTGGCGTTAAAAATAAATTTATGGGATGCTGAAATTCAGGATAAATGATAAGGGAATGTTTGGTAAACTGTCGGTAGTGCATATCACGCATGTGTATTCTTGGTCTTTGATCTTTTCTTCGCTCGATTCAGGAAAACTGAATGCTATAGAAAAAAATTATCAATCCTGAAGAACCATAGAATTAATTGTCGATCCAAAAAACAATAGAAATATTTGAGTCTTGGATTTGGATTTAGTCATAGATTTTGTATTTCAAATCTTGAATATTTGGAGAAGCACGTATTTAGTCAAAATACAAGTTTAACGAGCCAAACATGTCATTTTGTAATCTTAAACTTTCTATAATACTACATTTTATCTTTGAACTTCACTTCAGTACTTTGAGCACCATTTTCTAGGAGAATAAATTTTGTAATAATAATTTTTATAGAGAATGTATATAGTTTAGAAAGAAAAATTTTGAATTTACGTATAAAATTATTTTATTAGAAAAATGATTGAATGAATACGAGTTTCCGGGGAGAAAAACAAAATTGAGAGAATGAGCGCTACATTTATCGTTTTAGTAAAAAATATGTAAATAATTTAATCACCCTTGAAGCATTTCGAAAGAGAATCAATGCCCGCATGGCCATATTAGTAGGTAACTTGAACTCACATTTAAACAATATTGCCAAGTACATTATATGACAAATATATCAAACTTTGACAAAGTGAAAAACTAAAATGATGTATTAAGTATTATATATTTGATAAATAAGGCTTAAAAGACATCCGTCCGAGTTAAAATCAGCTCAGCTGATACACAACAAAATCATGGTACAACCTTATCCAATCTACGTATGGAAAAGAGAGAATTTGGATTGTTTTCACATCCTTCAACGTTGAACATCAGGAATTCAGGATTCTTCATTTACAAGAATGGTCGACTCATTACCGACTCCAAGTTCAATTAAAGATGCCATATCATCCTCAAGCAACGTAGGTAGCGGAGAATCCTGTAAAACCATGAGGATACCCATATAAACTTTAGCATACCACTGGATCTTAACTCGTTCTGATTTTAGGAAATCATGCAGTAATCTAGCCAGGGAATGATATTAAATAACAGGACACTGTTCCAGTATTTTTATGTATAACATGTTTCGCTGTGCCTAAAAGTTAAGGTTCCATGAAAGTAAATTTTGCTAGCAAAATATAGCAAGTTTTGGAAATCATACAAAACAAGTAACTGAAAAGTAAGTTTGACTTACTTTTAAGCACAACCAAACATACTCAGTCCAACAATTCCAACATATTACTATACTGGAAGATAGAAAAGAACTCAGATATTTTGGGCGACTGCACAAACCTCTTCTTGAAGAAACAAAACTGGCTTAACAGACTTTAACTTGAAGAAACTCAGACACAGGCTCTTTAGCTTTCCGACCTAAAACAAGAGTGGTGTATACAGTACATTCATTGTAAGCCACCAAGAAAGAACGTCAACGAATAGACGTGCTATGAAAAACTTAGAAATCTCACCGTAGTAGTTGCAGGTAATTTTTTCATCACCGGGGGCTTTTCACCAATTGATGCTCCAACACACTTCAAAGAAACGGCTGCATATGGCAGCATGAACTATAAGAAGATTGAATATCTGAATTCATAGAAGCTAATTCCAAGAATATATTCATACAGATGAGTCCTGAAGCCATTTTTTGAGGGCCCGTTGCTCCTGTTAACGGCCTTTCATCCTCAATTCCATGAATTTTCTTAAGCTCAGCAAACCTACATATCATGGCGGTTTATAGAAATATCCAAGGGTAATTACTAATTTACACTCGTTAACTATTAACCCTCAGCAATGAAGATGGCTGAATATAAATGAAGAAGAATATTAATACTATCAATAAGATGAAACAATAGAAATACATATGCTTATTCATCAAGAAGATGGTCATAGACTCGTACCAAACTGAAGATAACGTACTTGAAATATTTGCTCAAAAGTTGTACGATACTCTTAGACATACAATAATTTATATCTACATTTCACATCTTAGTTGACCTTTTCACTTCTCTCCTTTCAACACCACCTCTTTAAGTAAAAAATAAAATAAAATAGTGAACTACATTCAAAAATCACCGTATAGTGAACCAACATATGATAAGCAACAGCAAACTTTCCCTAATACTCATTAATGGAATCATTGTAGAAATTTGCTTTTTGGAATCTCAAGCTCACAGATTATAGGAGTCCTTGCACAGATACGATAATTAACAAATGATAAGCAACAGTAAACTTCTCCTTACATTCATTAATTGAATATATTGTTTTTGTCTTTAAATTCATTAAATAAATGAGGAGAAAGGTAAGATGATATAAATTATACTGACCAATATTTGCAGATCAAATGCCAAAGTGTCCTAACATTGACCACAAGAGAGATTTAATTTATGATGTTAAGCATTTAGGGGAGTACAGACATTGATACAGATCCTGTAATTGGTTCATAATAGAAATGACCTTTAGATATGGCAGCCAGCAGAGCATACTCCCCCAACCTACCCTACCCCATCCCACCCCACCCCATAAGAAAAGGAAAAGAAGAAAGGAAGGATAATAAGAGAGAAAGATCCTTTCTCAATCAGTCGTCTAGTTGGCCATGAGCCACTAATAAGATTATGGTTTTCTTCCAGGAAATGTTAAAAATTTAACAAATGGAGAAAGAGTTAAATAAACAAAATCATTGTTATCGAGAGAGATAAACTTCCAACACGTACCCTTCCAAATCTATTAAACTACCTACCTATCCCTTGCACATGCACAAATCCAAATTTGAAATGCCAAAAGTGCAGAGAAAATATGACAACCACATAGTTTACCATCAAAATGATGTGATTGAATCAAAAGATTAAGAGAATCACATACCTCAATAAATAAAATTTCAATGGAATGATCAAAAAATAAAAATTACCTGGGGTGCAGCCGTGTAATTTCTTCAGGATTATCGTGAAACTTAGACATGACCAATCGAACATAACTGCAGAAGAAATTCAAGTGACGTCATGTTTAGAGAAATTACTCATAATATAACAGGAAAATTAAAGTTAAAGAAGGTAGTTTCACAGGCCTCTTTAAAAATTTTGTGCTATTACAAAAGAAAACAGCACAATTCATTTTGTCATGGACACATCCCATGCTCATCTCACAAATAATTCCGCTTTCATACTTTCCACACTCTTTCCTAGCTAAAAAGTCATAGATTTTGGAGCGCAACAGTTTGAATACTAAGTGTATTTTACGAATCCATTACATGTATATTTATGGAACCAGAAATATAAAAACCACAAAGACTGAAATATTTAAACAACTAGTTATGGCCGATATTGAGGAAAATTGTGGCTATTTCTTTGTTTTTGGCTGTACAGATGAGAGCTCAGGGTGACTGTTCCAAAGGTTTAAGCTCTAACAACTAAAACTCAGGACTAAATTCCTGCGACAGTAATTGCTTTGATTGTAGGAACTTGTGGACATTTTGACAAATCGCACATGGTGAAAGATAGCTTTTTGTCTTAATAGGGTTTCGGAAGTGTAAATCAGAAGTTTTGAGATGACTAGCAGTAGAGATGTTGCTAGTGACTTTAATTGGAAAGAGTCGAGGAAAGAAAAGAAATTAAACAGAAGATTTAATACCCAAGAGTCACATATGGCCTTGAGTAATTTTACCATAAGAATATTCACAGAGGTTTTTCAAAGATGAAATGATCTGAAACAAATTTTATGGACCAATTAAATCTCTTAGGATTAAAGATCGAAGTTACCAAGTCCTTTCCAGATATGACTTATAACACTGATCAAATCTCATCAAAACACGTATTGATCAGGAGAATGAATAAAATGAAGCACCACTTTGTCAGGTATTCATCAAAATCTTAGAGCTTTCAATTGGTTTCTCATTGCACCTATAAATTTGGTAAAGGGCTTTAAAATATGACGATTAGAGCATAACATGACATATTAAATTATACAGAACATAGACTAGAAAGGCAAAGCCATACCGAATTTCAGAGTCCTTCCTTTCTCGAGGACTAACCTGGAATAAACAGGCATATTAGAACTATGATAACTGCTGGGACCACCAACCCAAACAAGGATTGCTAGAGTTCAGGAGTTTACCTCACTTCCATTTAATGTTTCTACTTTCGCCAAACGGGCAATCAAAACAAATCTGGGTACACCGCCTTTCCCTATATCTGCTATAGGGTTCTCGGAAAGCCTTATATCCTAGATAAAATAAACCACAACTATCACATATCTATAGAGTGAGATTAACATTTATGACCAATGGTGAGGAGCCAGAGAATTTCATGTATAGTATACTGAGTCAATAATGTAATATAATGCATATAAAATAATAAACTTCCTTTTTATTGGAGGTACAGAATTATATAGGTAGATCAGCGTATAATTGCATGAATTAACAGAAACAACTAATTTTCTGAATTAGTACATAGGAAACACAACATGTGATTGCATCATTAATCCCTTATCCATCCTCTCCACCCATATTGAAAAATGGAAGTGATTAATCATCATCCATTGCCTTGTCTAAGGACCATATGCATTATTTTAAGTAAATGGACCACAGTGTTATGTTCAATTGTCCTCATTCCTAGTCATCCTAATACTTGCCAGCATAGCAAGTGATGGAAATAAAGAAAAGTCATGAAAATGGGACCCTACTTATGCGGAATCGACTTAAAAATTAGGATTGAGCTTGGATCGTTCATGCGAGGAATGTATAAAAACTACACGATATTAACTTAATTTTAGCCTTGCATCTGTTTGAAGCCAGGCCTAGTATCTAATGCAATCTGATAAGAACTATGAGAATATAACACTATCCACATGAAGGTAAAACTGAACACAGTTTCATTCTCTCTTTATATTACGGCTCCTGTTAACTCCAACATATATTATTACACAAATAATAGATATCAGATTCATTAAACATTTTACACTGTTTCACATCATCCCTCACAGATATTATATAAAAGTTGCAAGGACAAATAAAAGAAACGAAAATATAATGCTCACCACCAAGTTGGGGAAAGAGTTAAGTGAATCAATGGAGCCCAGATCTTCAATTTTGTTACCTCCTAATAAATTAAGCTACCAATCAATACCTTAAACAACAAAGACAATAATAGGGGAAGATTGGTAGCACAAGCAGTTATGATATTACCTAAAAGAAGGCACTGCAAAGTATTGAAAGGCCTAGGATTTTTGTCAAGAGACTCATAATCATTGTCTGATTTACGTGTTGTGCCATAATCAGGGTACCATATGCGATTCAAATCATTGTTGTTCAAAAAAAGCTGCTCCAAGCTATGAATGCAACAAAATATTTCAATCATTTCAAAGAGCAAACAAATGTTAAGGGTAAATAATCAAAGACCCACTAGTATTTCCTTTCCAATACCTCTTCAACTGTGAAAGCTTTAAGATTTCTTCCCAATCAGCTATATAATTGTCTTCCAGGTTAAGACAGCGCAGAAAATCAAATCCTTGGACAGCTGTGGTAGACACTGTCTGGAAGAGAGGGAAGCAGCAATTTTGAAGGGGGGCAAAAAAGAACATAAAAAATCAACAGTTTATATTCATTATCAGTTGCCGAAGATAGAAGTTTCATATGACAAGAATAACAGAAGCCATCAACTCATTTGAAATTACTCTAGCAAGTCCAGAATATCAAAAGTAGGATCCACACTTATGACATGTGCAGGTACTAGAATATTCATAGTAGTGTCGACTCGTAAAAAGGGCCTTTTTGCATGTTCATACTGATTATTATTATGCTGGGTGCATTATGACCAGCACAAAAAGTACTTTTAGCTATCTAAATACTATCATAAATTATAGATGTTCCAATATGGGTATTCGTTTTATGCTTGTTGAGAATATTTTACTATGGTTGTGCTACTTGTACATAATGGTTTAAATACACTTGATGTGTAAACCATTATGTACAAGTAGCATTATTCATTTTGTGCTGGTAGCATTATTCACTTGATGTGTAAACCATTAAATACACTTGATGTATAAACCATTATATACAAGTAGCATTACTCTATATGTAAACCATTATGTACAAGTAGCATTATTCATTTTACTATTTCACTCAACAAATGCTACAGACCTACAGCTATTTTGAATAAAATACCAAATTAATGAACTGCTTCCCACACTACCCATGCTTCCCAAGTACCAGCCCTAACTCGTGACTCTCATCAGCATATTTTGATAACATAAGGTACTATTTTCATTTTTTAGTACGTGACAAAATTCTAGGCACAATTTTCTCCCCTTCTACATTTTCTTTCTCCCCTAACATTTCCCTAGACAAATATGATCTTATGAACATTTCTAGGAAACCATATCCTTCAGCAAGCGATCCTTTAGTCTCCATTCTCTTGCAGTATGTATGAAAAAGGTAAAGAAATAGTTTTATATTTTCATATTTAAAATGACCTTGAGCTGGCACAAATCATTATAGAGCAAGCAGCTATATTTCATCGTCTTTAATTGGTTTACTGTTAAAGATTGCTGGTAGACTAGTGTTTTGCACCATATGAATTTTCCATCATCAAACAACAGTTGCAGTTCAACAAAAACCTATCACCACAAAAGAAGCACAGACCGTAATTTCTCTCAATTTGTTCCCCAAAAGATGCAGCTCTTCAATGCATGGCAGTGAATCTTTCAGCATTTCGACCTGCCAAAAAACATAAACCATTACAAGGAATGTCCAAACCAAATCAGGTAATGAAAGAAAAGAAAACTACATGAGCCAATACCTGCTTCCAGATCACGCCAGTGTGGTTCAGAACTAAAATCCTTATGCTGTTCAGCTGAGGCATAGTGGTTATGTCAGGTGACAAGGAATTATAGGATAAATTGAGAGCAGCAAGAGAAGGTAACGCTTTGCAGATGATGCCAACAACCTGCAACGAACGCCAAGAGAAAGTGGTCCTTCATTCAGCCATGTGCCACACATGGCTTGCAAAAAACTTTCAATTATGAAATTGAAGAAAGTGACAGTTGAAGCTCATTGACTGTTACGAGGTTAACAGATCAGCTATCTATTTAAACAAGAAGATATATTGTAACAAACAAGTAGCTTATATAGTTATATTACAACAATAACAAAACATTGCAAATTTCAGAGCTGAAGAAAATTATAGCAGTAATAAACATTTGGTTCAGCATATCCTCATTCCCTGATCCCTCAGTTCCATTTTCAAATTGCCCTTTTTTAGGCCATTGGAGGATCCATATCTAAAATATTCTCCTCGTAAAGGAGCAAAATGCCAAGAAGAATGAGAGAAAGTAATCAATTTATTAGCAGAAGCAGTAAGACATACATTCCATTCTGCAAGAAGATTTCCAGTCAAATCGAGCTCCTTTAGATCTGCAATAAAACCATCTCCATTTAGCATAAAGTTCGAGCAGGAAAAGCAAGGTGGTATTGACAAGGAGGGTTCCAAGAAGAAATATCCATAAAAATCATAAAAAGAAAACAAGTAAAAAATAAAGCTTGATAAGGGGCAGTTTTTCAAAAGTGCTCGACGTGCATGCTCCTAGGTTTATGCCTTGACTTAATGAGGCAATCGGCTAAAGTATAAGCCTTAGGGAAGCTGAGGCACATGCTCCACAGTTTTGTTCTGTTTTGTTCTTTGGGGCTGGTAATTTCCATGTCAAGGATGTTCTGCGAGTTTATTGGGCTGTTTATACTAACCTGAATATTTGGGGGAGAGAGAGATGAATATTAAAGAAGACAAGAAGGGAAGAGCTTAGTGCGACCGTATGCCTTAGTCACATTGTAGCTTTTTGGCGGCAACTAAGCTGGCAATAGGTAACTTCACTCTTCTTCTCTTTCTTTTATATTTAATAATTGTCGTTTCTATGATTTCGTTTTAGTTGCTAATTGGGTGATTTATTTTATGCTTCTAGATGAAAATTGAACTTAAATTTTTGTTGAAGTAGTTCGTGGTTTATTACTAGCATAATTTTGTAGTTTCTAATTTGTGAATTACTTGTTGAGAATTATGCTTCAATGCCCTAAAGTCTTATGCACCCATCTTTAGCCTTTTTAAAGACTGATAACATGTAACTTAAAAACCTAAAGCAAATTTCCATATGAAACACGGAAAAGGAGTGACAAGACAAATAGAAACAAGATTACATGCTAAATTGAAAGGCAAATAGCTTACGTGGTAGAGTTGAACTGATATGACTAGGGGATCCAGTAGAGCTGACACCTAAATAAGACAGTGATGCGCTTGTCAACTCCTCAAATTGACTTAGCTTGTCTTGAATTTTCTCTTTCCCAAGCAGCTCAATAGACACCCTTTTGTTTCTTGCAGAAAGGACATACATCTCATCTGCCGCATAAGAATACACAATATTCCAATGACTATCAGCCCAAGTTTTTACATGAAAAATGAGAAGAAAAGAAAATAAAGAAATGTAGTAAGTTGGGTCAGATAATGTAGAGTGATACATTAGTGGAATTTATTGAAGAAAACAGTGGGAAAAAAAATTATATAACTGAGCTACGGCACAAAATCCTAAAAAGTCTCAAACTAGATTAAGGGCATGTTTGGGATAGCTTCTACTTCTACTTTTTAAAGAAGAGAATTTCAAGAAACTATCTTGGGCCAGCTTTCTCAACGAACACTTCTAATCATACGAAGCAAGTTCAGAAAACTATCTAAACAGGCCTAAAAGAAGCTTCTTAACCACAAAATTCATGCCAAATAGGCATCAAAGCTATGAAAGTGTAAGTTGCAAGAGTATTCCAGCTTCTGGAGTAGTAAAAACAACCCTTGAAAAGAAAAGATGCTTATAAAATAGTTTTTGACAAATAAAACATGAATACTGCCAAATCTGAAACTTTAAATAGAGAAATTGACCGTGGGAAAATGTAAGATTTCGTGCATTCTTCATTAATTTGCACATCATTCAATAAAAAAATTCTAAACTGAGATAAAGATAATAATCTACAAATATAGATAGTCATTTCCAATCTAACCATAAAAGGAATCACTCGCTCAGACCCCGTAGTTATTTCAGTAAGAGTATAGTCTAAAGGATCATAACAGTCTGCATAATGAAGATGCATTCAAATGCCATGAATTTAACATATACGCACAAAAGCCTTGTTTCAAACAGATTCATAAAAACTTGTCGCAAAATGTACAAGGTCCTAAGCCCAACCGGTAAAAACTATACACAGATAGGTCTTGTTTCAAACAAATTCACAAACACACCAGCAATGTACACTGCACAATGTACAATTGTTTTACTTAAAAAAATAAGCAAGATTAACATTTGATGCGATTTGATGCGCATAGTACCTTCTTCTTCTTTAGTAGAAACAGTTCGATAGCGAGTTTCAAGTGCTTGTAAGAGCGAAATTCCGGAGCTCAGATTGTGAGGTCGAACAAACGATGCTGTTTTGAGGCCTCTGGCGGCGAAGTAATTGACGCCGTTGTGGGACCCATCATGCTTGCCGTCGCCGTCGTTGTCCCAGTCAACTCCGACCCATGTACCCGAATACCCCTCCACGGGTCCCATATACTTGACCGTTCCAATCCGCCGGGTATCCCCAATCCAATGGCCCCGCTTCCCGACTCTGAACCCACATTCTTGATCAGAGTGAATTTGATGTGCCGATGAAGGAGAGTCCAAGGGGTTCTGCATCTGCAGTGGCTAAATGAATCGAATCTCGTGTTCTTTTCCTTTCCTTTCTTTCTACAATCTTTGTTCACTTTGTGATTTGCATTGAAATAAATTATTTGATCCAATTTCGTCCAAAATATATTTTTTTGTGTTTTTTTCAATGAGACGTTCCATAATAAAATAATATTACATATATATTTAAAAAAAAATTAATCATGTCATCCATCGATCTATTATTTTAAAATACATTATAATAAAAAAAATTATTAGGAGTTTAAACAAGCCGTTAACGCCAAATTGTGTGGGGTTAAAGTACGAAAATAAGTTATAAAATAGTAATTTTTTTTGAAAATGCAGTATTAAAATTGAGAAATTTTAAATTTACGTGCAAAATATTTCACAATGAGCATGTGTGAATTTTTATGATGCATGTGGGGCTTTAGCTTCCGCCCCTTTTTACTATTTTAAAATTTTTGAAAATCAATATATTTATCCCCATTATATATAACATATATATTACAGTGAATGACCTCTCGTGTCGCAGACGGCAGAAAGAGCACCTGTTTATATGAGCAGAAAATAACATGAAAAGGCATTTATTGTTCGGTAAATTCACAATCAAGAAACAAAAGTTGTTTCTTAATCAGTATTTGCCTTTTTAATCCCATGAAAGAAGCATGGGTGCTTAGGAATTGAAAAATGTTCAGATGCGTTTCTATTTCCACGACCATCTCCAGACTAAATCTTAGCCCCTGTTTGGCCCATATTAAATTTTTCATTCTCATTCTTCTACTCATTTTCAACCACACATTCTTCAATAAAATAATATTTTCCATCACATCAATAACTTTTCCTTCTTTTTCAACCACTAATTCTCCATCAATCTAC
>CAIGRL010240907.1:0-13508 GCA_903798325.1 Fraxinus xanthoxyloides
CCCCGCCCCGCCCCGCCTCGCCTCGCCTCGTTGTCATCACTATTCATAAGTCGCGAGCCAAACCAAAAAAATGAGTTCCATTTTTACCGTTCATAAGCAGCGAGTTAAGCCGAATAGCTTTTTGGTTTGGCTCGACTCGAATAAGCCGTCTAAGCTTTTTTTATGATTATTACGTTCGATTCAACATCCTACATAGGTTTTGCCGAGCCAATGGCTTTATGGCTCGGCTCGGCTAAGCTGATTTTTTTTTTAACGTTCGATTCAACATCCTACATAAGCTACTTTTCATAAGCCGAATGACCATGTTGGACGCGTCGAGTTGAGTGGACCGTCGTAGTCGAGCTGTTTAATAGTACATAAAGGGGAATGAAACGGAAAGTTAAAGAAAGAGAAAAGGAAAGGAATGGGAAAACTGAAATGATATGACGTATGAGACAACACGACTTCCCTTCTCACACGCAAACATAAAGTACAAAGAAGTCAAATGACAGGGAATTAATATCATTTCTTGGACAAATAGGGAAAAAAAAATAAAGAAAAAAAATATAATAACAGAGAAAAAATACAAATTAGCCTGCAAATTAGGTATATTTTTAAAATACAAATTAGCCTGCAAATTAGGTATATTTTTGGTTTGAGGTCCATTCTGAACGGACCATTACATGATTTTTTTTTTTTTTTACATTGAGAAAAATGAAATAAGATGAGTAAATTGTGTCTACAATTTTTTTCCTCTTATTTTTTGAAATATGATTAGGTTATAATTAATAACTATATTTATGTAAAATTCATTTTCTATATTTCATCACTACATGCAAAACACTTGGTACCACATGCGACAATTTTCGAAATTATTAATGAATTTTTTTTTTTGATCAAATACTGAATTTCATTTTTTTTTTGCCAAGAGGGGCGCTGCCCAGGTCGATCACCTGCCAGGGGCGTTGCCCCCGGACCACGATGAGGAGCGCTACCTTCTCGACCCTCGCGATCATAGTTGGGAGCGTTGCCTCGAACCCACAAGATAAATGTTGACTACGATAAGATGCAGTTTAACTTGAAATTGCAACTATCACGCAATTAATATATAAGATGTGCGTTGGTTGATTTTGAAATTGAGAAAGCAATCGAGTTTCATTAATTTGAACTTTCAGATTCTCCAGATAGGGGTTATGCTACCTACCATTAATAAGCAATTTGCGATATGGTTCACTTCATTGAAATGTAATAGATAGTGTCCAAAATTAGGTAGGCAAGTTGAGACTCAAACAACAAAAAATTAAGCGATCGCTCTAGCTTCTTTTTTGTTTATTCATGTATTTTTCGTAAAACTTTGCTAAATAAGATTTAATTAGTGATGTCTCCAAAAATAATCAAAAATCAGTCAACGCTATTATATAGCCAATTATAATATGGCACGTGCATTGCACGTGCGTTCACTAGTATTATATAGACGGTGTTTAGTAGAGATTAAAATCAGATTAAAATTGAAAAACTACCCGTTATTGTTGATTTTTATTAGACGAGTGAGACCCAATAACGGCTATATTTTCAATATTAATTAGATTTTAAGCCGTACTAAGTATGACGATAAATAGTTGGAATACCAAATTTTCTTTACAGTTTTATTGTCGAGTTTTAAGTTACGAGTTAGTTTCGTAAAACTCTCATGAATACTGAAAAACTGAATCATACTATGATTGTGGCCCAAATGAAGATCATTTTAGGTACTGAAAATCACATGTTACCAAAACCATAAATAACAAATTGAATCCCTATTTGGCACACATTATTTCAAAATACATCTTTCAAAACTCATTTTCAACCACTTCAATAAAATGATATTTTTTTATCACATCAATAACTTTGTCTTACTTTTTAACCACATATTTTTTTATCATATCACTATTTAAAATACATTTCTTCCTTAATAATATCCATCAAACACGTAACATCCTAATGTTTGGGTCAATAATTCTCCAACTTCAAAAAAATTGACTTATTAAAAAATTTAGTCAAAGCTCGTGTTCAGGTTAATTCTAAATTTTAGCCCAACTTAAGAATACAATTCTGGTTAATGTACGAAATTATGCCTCCCGTTTGGCCCCCATTTTTTTCATTACATTACATTAATTTTTTTTCTCTCTTCATTTCAACCATACATTCATCAAATTAAATAATATTACACACAAATCTAAAACGTTTCATTATTTTTCTACCACACATTCTCCCATCAATAACTATTCCAAAAATTTTCAACACCTCAAAATGGTGGCCAAATAGGGGCCATATGTGACCTAACAATAAACGCAGTTCTAACGTTAATCCTCTTCAATCAATTTTGAGTTCTATTTTGCCCATGTTTGACTGGATAAAAATTATATTTTTAATAAATTTTGATAAAAAATAGTAAAATATGAAATTGAAAAGTTAATAAAAATTATAAATACCAACCTATTTACAAAACTAAACAAAAGAACAAATTTCTCGGTGCGATTCCCATTCTCAATCATATAATTATATGCAATAAAATATGACAATCCAATCGCTTTTAAAAAATAATATTTTTCTGGGAAACCTGCCAACTACATCGTTAGTATTCATCCTCTAATAAAATCTTGTTTCTCTGAGTGACACGACATGTCTTTAGTTTCCAAAAAACTATTCAACTAAGCGTTCGTTTGATTGGAAGAATGAAATTGAGTGGAAAGAAAATGAATTTTAGGAAATTGAATTGTTTAGAATTTATTTTATTGAGAATTGTTAATTAATTGTGTTTGATTGGTATAACTTTTTCCATGAAAAATATTGATATTTTGGATCTTTTGGTATTCGTTTAACTTTGTTTTTCATGAAAATTGTCTATTAAAGGGATAAAATTTGTTACAACTGTGGATAAAATTTATTTCCATTGCAAAAAAATAAAAATAAAAAGTTGTCTAGAAAAACTTTTCCCACCAAACCACATGAAAAGCTTTTTCTTCAATGATCAAGAAAACGTGGAAAACCAATTTCACGTAAAATTTAGTCAATTAATAATTTAAAAGTGTGAAAATGGAATAAACTCAAATCAAACGTGGCTAAGATTTTCCTCCGTTTTAAATCAGAACATAAAACGGCAATTCACAACACGCGTGATGACACCTGAAATAGTAATGATTGGAACCGGGGGAATGATAGGACACGTGGCAATCATGAGACATGGGTGGAGACTGTGGACTTGGAAGGGAAATTCTTTACCTTCCAGAAACTTCGGCGGAACTCCTGGCTAAAAATTGCCCTAAGCATCTACCGAACTATAATTCGCCACGTGTAAGTGCGTCACGTGAGCTTCAGACGTGGCACCATCATTCTCTCGAAATTGATACGCCTTCTTTTAGGGCACTTTCCGTGCAAGGAAAAAACTCACTCTTGAGCGATTTCAAGTCTTTATCGAAGAGAAATCTTGCAGAAAGAGTTGAAAAGAAAATTATTGAAGGAATTAAATTTCGATATTTTTGAGTTTTTTAGCGAGAAATTTACAGGAATGAATGGGGATGGCAAAGGATTTGATGAAGGTGTGAAAATGGAGAAATTGGTATTCATGTGGGGATATTTGCCAGGGGCATTGCCTCAGAGGTCGCCACTACTGTCCCCAGTGGTTGTGCGGCTACCACCTTCGAGTACCGCCGGAACTTCCTGGAAGGATGTCTGTGGTGGTGGTTGTGGTTTTGCCATGGCCATTTCAGGTAATTTTTTTTTTTCTATTTTTCTCTTTCCCCTTTCCGAGATCGTATATTACTTGGTTTGATTTGGAGTACTTCTTTATGCTCAGCCTTGAATCCAAAAGACTAATTTTTGAGTTGACTTTTTACATTATTACTGCAGCGTTGAAGTGAAGTTTTGCTTCAAAAGAAATTGTTGTTTTTGCTTGACTATTTTTTGAAATTCTTTCTTGAAGTCTCCTTGAACAGTCAATAGCTCCGAGGAGCTTGTAAAGATTGTCTTTTATTCAAATTTTAACTTCGGTTACTTAAAATCTTCTGTCTTTATACTCTGCTTGGACTTTTCACCTCCAGTTGCTTGTCAATTGGAACATTGTGAAGAACCCTACATTGGCATTCAAAATCTTTGCTTTAATTCTTCTCTGTTTTCTTATATTCAAAGTTGACGTATTTGTGGCTTCTCTAGCACAATTGAATTTTATTTAAGATATGGCAAACTTTTGCAAATGTAGCTTTCAAGGTTTAATTTTCAGCAAAAGAAGTTCCTTTATCAAAATGTACTCTTATTCAAATTTGAAACGACATTCTCAAAGTATTCCTTTTGGTTCTTGAAATGAAATGTCGTTGGACTTGGACTTTTGGAATTTTATGTAGTTTCTGCATGAAAAATGCAAAAAGTTGGGTGATTTATGTACTGTCTAGACTTCTTTTGAAGGCTGATTATTGTTTCACATTTGAATTTCATTGCATTTGAAGTTTGAGACTATATAGCTCTCATAATTTTCTGAGTTGCTATTGGCAGACTCTGGAAAGCTCATTACTTGGGGTTCAACAGACGATTTAGGTCAAAGCTACGTGACATCTGGGAAACATGGGGTAGTGCAGTGTGACATGATATTCTGATTTATCCAGTTGGTCTTCGATTTCTTTCTTTATGACCTGCTTTTTCCATTGATTTTGTTAAGGAAATGCCAGAGCCTTTTTCACTTCCTACCGAGACCCCAATAGTGAAAGCTGCTGCCAGTTGGGCTCACTGTGTTGCTGTAACAGGTATTGCTGATCTGATTTTCACTGCCTCAATAAAAATTAAATCCACATCTCCACTTCAGAAAAAGAACACTAACAGAGATTTATTTAACCTCTACTCTTCACTTTAATCAGCCAACGGACCTCATAGTGACCGTTAATTTCATCTGCTTCAAGTTCTAGTTTTTAAGCAAGTTAAACATGACATTATTTAGTTGGCACACATTACATTTGGTGTAATTTCCTGTATAACATTTCCATTCTTGGACAGATCATCAAATGCCAAGAAACATTCTAGTAAAAATTTGGATTTCTACACAAAGAACAGAAATTGATGCCCTTGCCTTTGAGATTCCAATATAGAAGCCCACTAAAAGATGAATGCTTTACTGCTGCTTGTTGTGCATATGTTTTTGGGTACATTGTTGAACTAAATCAAGGTCAATTGTCAAATGCAGAGAGTGGGGAAGTTTACACTTGGGGATGGAAAGAGTGTGTTCCCTCTGGAAAGGTATTTGGTAGCCCACCAACAGGGTCAACCATAGAGAAGGATGTATTTGAAAAACAGAGTTTGTTGGCTGAGCAAGGTATACGCTACCGGGCCTATGTGTAAGTGATATGCAAAGTCTTGTATGTAAATTGCAGACTAATATGTTGAAGAGTGACTGTTTCAGCGAGCCCTCGTTCCCAGGGATCAAGATCCAGTGGTGGGACAGTCTCTGGTAGTGACAGCAGAGGCGGGGATGAGACTACAAAGCGGAGAAGGGTATCACCAGCTAAGCAGTCAGCTGAAAGCTCATCATCAGGTGATGAAACTCTTTCAGCATTGCCATGTTTGGTAACACTTAACCCTGGAGTAAGGATTGCCACTCTTGCTGCTGGCGGCCGGCATACACTTGCATTGTCAGGTAAGTAATTTGTTACCTTTTTCTACTGCAATGTGCTACTTCAAGATCTCAAAAGCAGGATAGATATCTTGTCTTTTCTCCGAAGTTTCAGATATAGGACAGGTGTGGGGCTGGGGATACGGAGGTGAAGGGCAGCTGGGATTGGGTTCTCGGATCCGAATGGTGTCCTCTCCACATCCTGTACCATGCATTGATTCCTCTTTCGCCAGAGATCGCTCTATGACCCTTTCTCGCGGGAGCAGGGGTTCAGAGGGTCAAGGTTTTAGAGTTCCTGGAAATTATATTAAAGGAATTGCATGTGGTGGAAGACACAGTGCAGTAATTACCGGTAGTTCATCCTTTCTTGTCAGATGTCCAATGCTCTGAATTTTACAATACTTTGACAAGGCAATACAATTAATACTAGTTATCTTCAGTGGTGCAGTCAATAAGACTACTTATGCTTCATGATCTCTTTCTGTTTTCATCTGCTATCTGTTTAATTATGTTGTGTACTTCTGAGAAATCTCTTACTTTATTGCTAAATGTTCAATCTATCAACATGGATCTTCCCATGTAATTTTTGTTGAGAACAGATGCTGGTGCACTTTTAACCTTCGGCTGGGGATTGTATGGGCAGGTGAGTATTCCCTAAATACTTCACGAGTTTTACTTTGTCTTGTTTGCATCACACTTTTATTGTCATAGCTGCAATTGATGAGATAACATGTGAAGGTCTCAAATTCTGGTTTACCTCTATCTCTATGTTATGTAGTCCTTGAAGTTAATCTTAATGCGGTGTTGAGTGATTAATTTGAAGAGTTTAGGAACAAATTTGGCATACTTCATGTTTTTGATTTTGTTAGTTTTTCCATTGCAGCTCTTTTGTCAGTTATTATTTGATAGACTGATGCCTACTTCTTTAGAAATTGGACTTCACTTTGATTCCATTTTCATGATTGCAATGCTTATGTTAATTGACACTAAAATAGCATGTTTGGATTGGCTTAACTTTAAGTTGGTCAAACTTTAAGTTCAACCACACATTTCTTAGAACCCTCCTCACAGCTACTACCCAGTCATTATCTAAAAATTCAATAGGAATTTCCTCCACTACTTTTTATCCACTTATAAGTTAAGCTAATCCAAACATATCAAAAGTTAAACTGAAGGGAAAAGAGAACTTCCCCAAGAGTTCACAGCAGCTGTCTTAACCGGGCACCTTAGTTTTAGCTCTTGATGTATTAACCTAAATAATGCAGTATACTTCACTTTGTTTATGATTAGAGTCTTAGATATTGAACACTTGCCCGTAGGATTAAGTCGGCATATCCCAGTCTCCCCAATAATCAACTTCCAATAAACTGTCATCCCCAATGCCCCTCAAGGCATCCTTCACCTTGATATGAAATAAAATCTGTTTTTTTTGGCTATTTTGTTTTGGTTATTCATCTGTCATGTTTTTAAATTTTAACTATATAGTCCAATAACTGAAAACAACGTGAGTCAGTTAACTGCCATCAGTCTGATTTCTTGTTATTAATGAACAAAGAAAATATATATCTCTTCTTTCAATGCTCCCTCCCTTCTTAGTTGGATCAAAGTGGTACCAATTGGACATCGAATCTATCATACTGATATTTCCAAAAAAAATAAAATACTGACATTTGTAGGTTGCATGCATTTCTTAGAGTCAAAACCAATCCTGTGACCAGGTACAATTTTGTTTAGCCGAAATAAAATAATTTTGTGAGAAATCAATTGTCCACATCTTTATCTGTCCGAGCCTTTGTTTGGTCCGGATTAAAATTTGATTTTAATCCAAGTCAAAATCAAACAATTAATATTAACCACATCTTTTATGGGTCCCACAACTTTTCAACCAAACATTTTAAAAACTTCTCTCACAATCTACTAAAAATCTAGTTTTAATCTCCACCAAATACCCTCTAAATGATGTAATTGATACCAGAAGACGGGAAACACGAACATTTCTGTGAGGCCAAAGGCTATGATTAAAAGACATAACGAAGAAGAAACAATGCTGTGGAGGTGCAAATTAAAAAATTTAAAAACCATAGAGGTGTTCCCATAGGGGCATCTTTGCATGGTAATTTCTCATGATGCAGTCAGAATGTGAGCCTAGGTGATTGATAGAGTCAATTTCCAAATCACTTAATCACTTTTCTAAAAGAAACAAATTTGTCTTTGTCTTCACCTCCATTGTAGCAGATTCTTTCCCAATTTTCTGGAGATCATAGATTCCGTAAAGTAATTTGAACTATAACAGCATCAGAAATTCATCATCCCGTCTCCCACCACCCATAAGCAAGTTATTCAGATCCACCTTGCATGCCAAAAGAAAAAAGGCCAAAGAGGGAGCTTCTTACCTTGAGACGAGTAATGGATTATGACAAGGGTGCCGAAAATGTGATGGATATGCATTTAGTTTCTTCCCCTGGTTTATAGTAGAAGAGTACATATGCAGCCAATACTTCTATACTTCTAGCTATGACACGATAAATGTTGGTAGTTCAAAAAAGAATGTATTTTATTGTTCAATTTTTCTAGCTATCCTTCTACTATAGTTTATTTCAATGTTTTCGTGTAAGCATGAATTTGTAACTATAAATGGTTTGGTTATGTGATGTAGTGTGGCCAAGGAAGTACAGATGATGAGCTAAGTCCTACTTGTGTATCTTCCTTACTTGGAATTAGGATAGAAGGTGTTGCTGCAGGGCTTTGGCATACTGTCTGCATTTCTGCTGATGGTGATGTATACACATTTGGCGGGAATCAGTTTGGTCAGTTAGGAACTGGCACTGATCAAGCTGAGGTACATCTCCAACTTTGCTTTGTCTGAATACAGAAGATTGTGCAGGTGTACCTTGTTATCTTCATAAAAGTGTCTGTGATACTTGGAGCTGTGTCCAAGGAAGGTTTTCTAAGCATTACCTGGAAATATGACAATGTGCATGTAGAACCAGAATTCTTTCTATTGAATTAACAGAATACTAAAAATTATTGTTTCACTTGATTTTGAAGTCATTCTTGCCATATTTTAGTCCTTAATAGCTTGTAAGTTCAATTCATTCACTTAGCCCCTATTTGACAACTATTATTTGAAAACTCTTTTTTGTACATGCTCATTTTCAACCATACATTTACTCGATAAAATATTCTGCACATAAACACAAAACTTTTTCTTACTTTTTAACCACACATTCTCCAAAAAATCACTATTCAAAACATTTTTTTCGCCGAATAACGGCCATCAAACAGGGGCTTAGTCTGATCCTTTTCTTGAATCTCCATCAGACATTGCCTCGACTCCTGGATGCTCCAAGTTTGGAGAATGCGAATGCAAAGATTGTATCGTGTGGAGCTCGTCACAGTGCTGTAGTCACAGGTATGTCAATCACAGTACTCTAGTTGAAGGTATGCCATTCACTGTGACAAACAAATTTGGATCCTGCAACATCTTTAATACAGCATACTACAACCATTCCATGATGCATTAGGTCTACTGCTCTCTTTATTAGTAGAGAACACAAGTACAAGTTATATGATAAGTCAGTACAGAAGATTCTTAGGAAGTTAGAAGAAGAGAGTTTCGAGCATTGAAGATAAACTTATACATAAAGTAAGTTCATCTCTACTCCAACAGCTTTAGTTTAAATAAGGTAATTCAACATGGCACTAAAGTAGGCCAACGTCACAAAAATCATTATTCAAAATCCCCGAGATAAGACTCTATGAAGCAGATAAATGGGAGTCGTCAAATTTTGACCTCTTTTACACATTGCACCTAAAAGTCACCCTCATGGTGCAGTATATTTTGCTACTGGAGCAAGTGAAGGAACTAAAGACATTGGTGGTGTTCTAGAGAGTTTCAGCCAATTAATGAATCCCCTTCTACACCATTATTGAACAGATCGAGACAGTTGTGATTTGTGTAAAACCAATACCCACCTTGAGAAATAGCTAGCATTGTAGATGGTTTCGGCCAACAAGGAGCTTTCTCCCCTCCTACCAGGCTACCCTATTATTGATCACATTAAGATTGTCGTGATAAAAAAAAAATAAAAGAACAATATCTAGAACATTACTTGGTTAGCCCAACTAATGAACTCTTCCTCTCCTACTCTATCATTGATCATAGGTTGTGAAAAACCAACAACACGCGGACACTAAGAAGAGTTGATTAGAACGAAGAAGAATTCGTTGTTGTGAAAAACCAACTAAGAAAAGTTGATGCAATATTCATTAGAATGAAGAAGGGTTCAATGAGGTCAAGAAATATAGTCAAAAAGGGCTGCATAACTCATTTTAGATCAAAATTTAAGTAATCATTATAGAAGGTAAAGTATTTGAAAAACTATGTTGCTTTATTCCAATTTTTTTTTTTTTTTGTTTGAACAGGCTGTCGTTTAGAATACCCAAAAAAATTTGTTCCATTGATAACTTTTGATTTTGTATGAAGTTGGTCCTGTTTTTCTTGTTGGGTCCTTTTCTTCCCCTAACCATCTGCTTTCATTTGTTTTACGAAGATGATGACAAAATGTTTTGCTGGGGCTGGAACAAGTATGGTCAGGTATGCGTTCAAACTGTTGGATCAGTTTACATGAATCAAACATCAAAATAACAACAATATATTTCTTATTAATTTTCTTGTTATGTTGTTTAAAATGAGTTCTTTCATGCTCTTGAGTAATCTAAACTATGATTGGGCATATGCCATAGGCCATCTTCTTCATCCAAAAATGTTTTTTAACCACAAGTAATTTTTCTTAAACCAGCTCGGTTTGGGAGATGTGATTGATCGCAATATTCCTACTCAAGTTCCAATTGATGGATTCATACCAAGAAACGTTGCATGTGGTTGGTGGCACACTCTTTTGTTGGCCGAATCACCCACTTGAATGTCTTTCTCTGAACGCCTGGGCACAATTTTGTTAGGTAGAAGTTTTCTTTCATTGGTATTAACAGGGTTCTATGTATATGTACATACAGTAGCTTGCATCCATATGCATATACCCATGTAGTCATTCTTTAATCGTAGAGGGTCTTTAACGAATCATCACTATTATCATTATGGTAGATAAACAATGTTGTGTGGTGGTGAATATGATGTGGGTCCATTATATACTTTATATATTCTTATGATGCATGTTAAGCTTTCTCATGTATGTAACTGATGGGAATGTTTCTACTGTTGCAAATAATTTTGGATATTTGGATCACGGGATAGTTACAAGGACTTATTTTGTTTTCTTTCTGCTCTTTTTGACACAAGGAGTTTTGCTTTCAAGATACTTTGAACTGTAACGACTCCTATGGCTATTATATTAGCGCATTTCCCCTCTCCCTCTCCCCCTCCCCCTCCCAGTGAGTGTATTTTGTTTGAAAAATGATTTGAGCTGCCAGAGTTGTTCGCTTAACAGAGGACTTCATTGATGTTAATGCGATCCACATATTTTGCAGGTTGCGTGTTTATGTGATTCTACTAGATCATGTTTAATGCACGATAATAGCTAATGGTATCAGTGGATTTGTCCCTTGGATTATGGCTACACTACTTTTTCACTAGAAGTCTTCTATCTCCGTTCATCGCGTATTTATGTTTTCAATTTTTTTCGTCACATTTTTATTCTGAAGTATTTATCAACTTGATCATTAAATCTTTTATTTTTATTTTTTTAAAATGAAACAATAGTGGAATCTGTTGATGGTAATAGAGGAAATAATTCGTTTTTGAACGTGGAAACGGTTGATCATGTTGATATTTTATATCATAATTACGAACTATTAAGAATATCGTATTGAATGTAAAACATAAAAACTATTGAGCAATTTCTAGTGCCTGCATATTTATGAATAGAACCTAGAATCATTAGCACTAGGCCTGTGTAGATTTTTACACTTACAATCTTCGAATAATCCATGTTAAAAAATAATAATAATAGGAAAAACATACCTAAAATCCATATTTTTCTTCTCCGATTTTTGTATTCAAAGTTGACCTATTTCTTGGCTTCTGTAGCACGATTTAATTTTCTTTAAGCTATATGACATCTTTGCAAATACAAATTGGAAATGTAGCTTTTAAGGTTTAATTTTCGGCAAAAGAAGTTCCATTTTGAAGTGAAAAAGAGAGAAATATTTGTTGTACATCACCTTTTACAAATACAATACAGATTGACAAGCTGACTATAAATTGAATTAGTAGTGTCGAAATTTCTTTCAAACTTCAATGGCTGCGTTTATATAATGTGGATTAATGACAAAAATAAATTGGAGATTTTTTTATTTGGTTAGTGAGATTTTGACTTGGTCAAATCTTGATACGTCATTTATTGATAAACAAATTTTTAAATTGTGATGTATATGTAGCACAATCGAAAAAGCAAAAATTTAATCTCTGCTTCTCTGTAATAAACAAATGAGCCTCATAGTGACAATAAATTAATATAAATTATAATGAATATTAGTAGGTAGATGGGTACTATGGTGGATACACGTAGATAGTAATCTTTGAATTTTTATTTAAAAGAATGTCACTTACTATATATTTTTTAAATTATCTACATATACTCACCTTCAACCTCCATATTATATACGGTTGATAGTTTACATGATTTTTTTTATTTGAATGAAAAATTAAAGAATAATTCACATTAATATATCATAATTCCATCTCTCTAGTATTATTCATTAAAATTTTATACTAAATTCTTTATATAACTTAATCTTAAACACCAAACGTGGCTTATGAGTTTTACTTCAACTTTTATTGTATTACTATTTCTATACTTTTTAAACAAATTTCATCCCGCAACATCTTTAATGCAACATACTACAACTTTTCAGTGGTGAATCCAGAATTTTTGTTAGAGAAAGGTGATATTTAAAAAAATCAATTTAATAAATATTATATATATAAATAAGCCACAAAATAACAATTTAATAATTTCATTGAAATATTAACTATTGTCAACAGTAGCAAATAAAAAAAATTAGTGACACGGTGGAAAACAATACTTACATGTAATAGAGTAAGATTGAGAGCGTGAATCTAAATATTAGCATATAAGCAATATAAAATGAAGACTTTGAAAATGTTAAAGTGTGAAATAAAAACGTAATAGATTAAGCAGGAAATCATAAATATAAAATCAACCTTCAAGATCGATCATAAAATCTAATGAAAAAGGGTTAAAATTTAAAAATTCATAATTTTCACATTTTATTATTATATTATTGTTATGTGAAATTAAATCAAATAAATAAATTAATTAATTAAAAAAACAATCATTTTTTAAATCAATCACACCCCTTCAATGAGAGATAAAAATTCTACATTCGTTTTATAGTCCACTTGGTCAATGATAACAATCACATTTTGTATGTCCATCAGTCCATGTCTATATCATATCATTCACCCTTGCTAAATATAGAAATGATTGCTAAAATTTTATTCAGACGTTTTATCACTTACTAGTATTATTTTGATTGCATAATCATAGAAGTACGATGATTTTTTTTTTATAAATAAATTTTCAACTCAATAATTTAAATTTAAACACAATGATTAACTATTGGTTGCTCCATGCTCAAATAATAAAAANATTAATTAAAAAAACAATCATTTTTTAAATCAATCACACCCCTTCAATGAGAGATAAAAATTCTACATTCGTTTTATAGTCCACTTGGTCAATGATAACAATCACATTTTGTATGTCCATCAGTCCATGTCTATATCATATCATTCACCCTTGCTAAATATAGAAATGATTGCTAAAATTTTATTCAGACGTTTTATCACTTACTAGTATTATTTTGATTGCATAATCATAGAAGTACGATGATTTTTTTTTTATAAATAAAT
>CAIGRL010240929.1:0-11002 GCA_903798325.1 Fraxinus xanthoxyloides
TTAAAAGGCGGTAGAAGAAGACGTGTAGAAGATATTTAAAATATCAATTCAATAGTCAATAAAGAAGGCTAGTTAACTGTAGCAAAACCAGATAGAAACAGGACAAGTGTGAAATTCGTGTGACAAGAATGAACAGTAAATCTGGGCTTCACTCTTTTAAGGTAAGGTAGAAATAAATAAAAAAGAATTTTGTTATTATTTTTGATATTTTCATAAATCTTGGACTCATTTACATTTTTGAAAAAGTTTAGAACTAAGATTGCAATTTGTTCTTTATTTTTCTTTTCTTTCTTGTTTTATTTACATATGACGGTATATAGGTCATTTTAAGTTAAAAATAGATGAAAATTGTGTTTTTCGCAATAAAACGTTGAAATATGGGTGAAAATACAAAAAATTGAAACGTATAGACGTTTTGCACATCACATGTCAAACGTAGAAATGTTTTGTGCGACCAAACCTTTAGAGGGTGTTTGATATAAATTAAAATCGGATTAAAATTGAAAAACTAGTCGTTATTGTTGACTTTTATTAGACGGGTGAGACCCTATAACGACTATATTTTCAATTTTAATTGGGTTTTAAATCCTACCAAACAGACCCTTAGTATGTGTGTATATATATATATGGAGAGAAAAACAGTGAAATTGTCAGTGCGTGAATCTATCTCCAGTACATTTCCCAACCAGAGGAAAACCAATGGGGGAGGTACCTCTATTTACATATATATTACATACATACTGTAAAATCTTGATTTTTTTGCTATGAAACTGATGTTTTATGTTTATTTTTTGTGTTGCAGGAAGAAATGAAACCAGAGGAAGCGAAGAAGCCCCAGGAGGAAGCACCAAAAGCTGATGAGAACCCCAGTGAGGAAAAGAAAGAAGAAAAGAAATCTGAGGAATCCAAAGATTCGGCGCCTCCACCGCAAGAAATCATCCTGAAAGTCTACATGCATTGTGAAGGTTGTGCCAGGAAAGTCCAAAGATGCCTCAAAGGCTTCCAAGGTAATTAGATCTTTTTCAGATTTTAAATTGTTGCCTCGTTTGGAGGTGTACGAATGAATAGAAGGGAAAAGAAATGGATTTATATAGTTCATCCTAAATTTATTTTTCAGGGGTTGAGGATGTAATAACAGATTACAAGACGAGTAAGGTGATTGTGAAAGGTGAAAAGGCAGATCCAATTAAGGTTTTGGAAAGGGTTCAAATGAAGAGCCACCGGCAGGTGGAGCTTCTCTCTCCAATCCCAAAACCGCCGGTGGAAGAACCCAAGAAACCGGAAGAAAAAGAGGTGGCTAATGCCGAAGAGAAAAAACCGCAGGTTTGTATTTTTTAAATTTTATTTTAAAAGAACTTTTTTGTTGTTCGAAAAATAACTGTAATTTTATTATTTTTTATTTTTAGCTGCCGGTGAGTACAGTAATCTTGCATGTAAACATGCATTGTGAGGCTTGTGCTCAAGAAATCAGAAAGAGAATACAGAGAATGAAAGGTAACTTCATTTTTTTTTCTTACTTTTATTTTAAACTTTCACTAATTAAAAAAAGTTATTTATTTTAATTTTTTTAGATACATATATTAATTATTTTTGTGCTTTTGTTGCTCTTTTCAGCTGTATGTGCAAGTCCAAAAATAATTATATTCTTTTCTTTCTTTATTTTCGTCAATAGTGATTATTTATTGAGGTCAATTCAAATCAATTTGATGAGTATTTTAATCAAGATTAATTCCTCAGGAATCTTTGTACAGTTTTTGGCATAGATGAATCATTCATAAACTTGCAATTGTCTAGCAAAAGCGTATAGTCGACCCCAAATATATTGTTACGTCAAACAAAGTATATTATTGTGTCGGATTAAAATTTGATTTTAATCTAAATTAAAATTTGATTTTAATCTAAATTAAAATTTAACAATTAATATCAACCACATATTTCATAGGTACCGCATCTTTTCAATCACACATTTCAAAAACTTCTATCACAATCCACTTAAAATTTGATTTTAATCTACACCAAACACCATCTACTTACTGCAAATCCCAAACGAAGTAACTTGACATAAGTTCGCTGAACATGCTTCTTAGCTCTTAGATAATATAATATGTTAATTAACATGGTAAAGTTTTTGATTTGTAGGAGTGGAAAGTGTAGTGCCAGACCTAAAGAGTTCACAAGTGACAGTGAAAGGCATGTTTGAGCCCGAAAATCTTGTTGACTATGTATACAAGAGAACGGGAAAGCACGCAGATATCGTGAAGGAAGAGCCGGATAAAAAAGAGGACGAGAAAGAGAAAGAGAAAGATAAAGACGGTAAAGACGAGAAGAAGGCCGAGAACGAGAAAAAAGAAGCCAAGAAAGGCGTTGAGGAGGCGAAAGGAAACAAGGAAGGAGGAGGTGGGCCAGGTGGCAGCGACAATGGTGGCGCTATCAGTGGTGGTGGTGGTGAAGAGCCACTGGCTAAACCCGAGGCCGAACCCGAGGATGACACGAAATTCGAGTTGAAAAAGAATGAACTCTACCATTACTACCCTCAAAACTATCAGATTCAACCTCAAAGATTTGTCCAAGAAAATATTGAATATGCTCCCCAGATCTTCAGTGATGAAAACCCTAATGCATGTTCAGTTGTGTAAAATTTGGGATTAACAATGGGTGGGGTTGGGGGCACATGGATAACTGTTCCATGGCCTCTCACTCTTGACATGTTGTCGTGCTCTACATGTGGCTATGACTACAGAAAGCTGTAGAATGTTGGACCTTTTTGTTTTTATTTATTGTAGGGAGTGTTTGATGGATATTATTAAGGAATTAATGTATTTTAAATAGTGATATGATGAGAAATATGTTGTTAAAAAATAAGAAAAAGTTATTGATGTGATAAAATTATTATTTTATTAAAAAAATGTGTAGTTGAAAATGAATTTTAAAAGATTGTGCGTCAAACATGGCTATAAGCTTTGTCACATACCTTGAAGTTAAGATGATGGGTCGATTCGACTTTACTATCATACTTTTTTACTTTGATTCGAAGAGGTTGGTGGTTTCACGATATCTCTAGAAGGTGTCTCCTTTGCCTCAAGTATTAGTGACATATTTAAATAATAACATCCTCCTTGAGACATTTAAATAGTAATTATATACCAATCGAATTAAATTTTCAATATGAACATTTTAATTGGTTAATTATAGCTTATGCTAGAATGTTGTAATACAATTCATCATCGATTGTGTGATGATATGGTTACCTTTAAGCTCGAGGACAATAAACTCGAGCATCACTCGAGCATCATTCCTTTATGTGGAACGCGTGCTTACTCCTCGGGGTCCTCATATGGTCATCGAGCATGCTCGAGGATCTCCACCATTAGTTTTACTTGATTTGGTAACAGCAATCTTCGAGATATGTCATCGAGGATGTACGACCCCATCGAGCATGCTCAAGGATCTCCACCATTAGTTTTACTTGATTTGGTGACAACAGTCCTCAAGATATGTTCTCGAGGATGTATGACCCTAAAGATTGTTGTGTCTTCGAACCTTTTCCTTAGCCGAACTCGAATGTTCCCTTAGACATTGACTGATTTTACTTTATAGGAATTTTAACTCCATTCAAATACCTTAAGTTAAGATTCATATGTCCGGAAGGAGTTTATATCGATGAGTGTCATAGTCAAACTATGACTAGATCTATAGTTGCAGTACAATACTCATCTCAAGTAGAATTCCCTATCGTAGCAAACCAAGTCCTACTAGAATTGCACTACATACCTCTATAAATATGAAACCATGAATCATTATTTAGGTACGCTTTTACATATAATTTTAGTACGAAACCTTTTTCATATTCTCTCTCTGACTTAAATATCGAAGGAGCGACGAGGACACGCTTCGACACCTTTGTTTCAGGTACTGAAGGATCACATCCGTACTCATTCTCACTCTAAGCTCAAAATTCAACATTTGCAATTTTTTGGTAGTATCATGTAATGTTTTAGTTCTGTTTTGGTAGATAAAAATATGATTTAGATTATTTGTCACGTCAGTTCATAAGAAATTTCAAAGAACTAAGCCCTACTTTGGTGAACGGTTAAATCACTGCAAAATCTTCAAAACACTTGGCAAAAATAATTTAGTTCTTCATTCACATAGATTCACATTATGAGCATCTCCGTGGGTCATGGATTGAACTAGCAAGTATGTCACCTAGCTCCAAAACATTTACATGATAAGCAAAAATGCGGATAATGTCTACCTCATGTGAATGTTGTACTAGATAGCATTTACAATTCATTTTCACGTGAGGATATGTCTATTTAATTTTTTATAATTTAACTTCATTATTTCTTTGCATCATCTCTCTTGTACATTGCTATATGTCTAACATTTTTGCATTGAAGTTTCTCTAAGTAGTGATCTGTGAAATATAATCGATAACAAAGGAGATTAGACAGCTACTAGGTTTAATTAAAAAATAGATTTTAAGTAGATTTTGATAATAAAAAAAATGAAATGTATGGTTGAAAATTGATATAAGTCGTGAATTCTGTGAAAAAAAATTAAAATTAATTATTAATTTGACTTAAATTTTTATTATTTTTTTAACTAAATCAAACAGGAGCTTATATGTGTGGAGGGAAATCACACTCGAAAGTAAATGATAATGGAATCTTGCTTGAAAACAAGGGGCCATGAAATACTGAATGGGTGGTTGAACACCATTCAAGTTGTTTGGACCATCAGATATATGTCAAGCATGTCAATTGATAAATCAGTTCGCGCTTAGTGGACGATGCACTATCTCAAACAAATATAAAAAATTTATAATAAGAAAACTTGCTTTCTCGAGTTTTATTGAAATACTTTGCTTTGTTTGTCACTGACACTCCTCTCTTAAGCATTAATGCCCAACCATCCATTCATTTTGACAGTCTTTGTTGGAGGGACAATGTTACACACACTTGAATGTATATATTCTGGTGTAACTTTCTAGATAACTTTGCTCGAGCTCGTCGTTGAAGCTCGTCCTGTTCATTTAATTTGGAATAATTTATGCCGGACGTCTCTCTCTAATGTTTACTATTATCAAACATCAGACTAGTCTTATTATTCATGCGAGGAATATATTAAAATGGTATCTCTATAATATTTTCAACACACTCGACAGATCCCATTCTGAATTCCGTCTCGAGCACTTGCACATGAGAGATGTCTTCAATTATGCCTTTGCCATCCATTGCATCAAAGAAGAAGAAATTCTTGAGAGGAACTCCTTTACCTGATATTGCTTTAATAACTTCCTATAACAGATAGATAAATCAATAAGTGATTACACAACATAGAAATTAAGCAACCATCATTTACTGTCAAAATAAGAAAACTCTTTTAGCTTATGGTAAACATAAACCTAAAACCAAGTAATTAATTAAGCTTAACCAAACATGCTGCTAGGGACAAAAGTATCCTCAAGATGGAAGCTAAAATGCTGATACCTGTCCAAGAATTCCACCAATTATGGCACAAACAGGAGAAGATTCACTTGTACCCTCCTCTAATAGCCTCTGAAGAAGAGAATCAGGGATCTCTGATTCATTCAACGACTGCACGACAGATACAAACTCGGATAGGGAGACAAAGGATATACACATTGAAAAATGAAAATAAAAAAATTTGAAGATATATACATTTATCTCACAAAGTTTCTTCCTCAGCCTTTGAACATTCAAGAGGTCAGCAGTGGAAATTTCTCCAGGATTGCGCCCTTCAATCTCTTCAAACTGCTCTATCACTGAAACATTTTTGGAATTCAGAACTCGGCCTCCTTCCGAGAGCAATCATAAACAGAAAGAAAATACGCCAAACACGCGGATTTACAGTTTCACCCTTTATCTTGTCCTTCAACCATTCTATTACAAGAAATAAAACGTTCAAAATTAGACCTCTCATAACTAAATATAACTTGGACAACCCCCTCGGAAGAGTTCTCCATGGGATAGTAATAACTTCCTGCAAGCAGAAATTGAGATGTCGTTGAACTTATCAACAAAATTATATTTGGTGTATAAGGGAAATAACAGACAGTTTATAACTGGAAGCAAACAATTCACAGCTAAATTAGATAACACAAAGTCGAAAAAAAGATCAACATTTCTTGCCTCAAAACTTGAGTATTCTAGTAGACATTCTTCATCAGATTTTTTCTGCCAACAGAGAGGAAGAATATGAGTTTAAGAGTTGCTCCTATTGACATGTTCTCTTTCAAAATAGCTTAAGCTTTTAGAATCTGTAGCTGCTCTATACAACGTAGTTTCTGTTCGGGTTTCAATCTTTTTAACTAAACAGTTACTTTTCAAAGAAATGAGCAATGGATAAATGGATAGTAATTGTGGGTTCAATAAAAAACAGAAACCGTAACAAAGGCATACTAAACAAAAATAACGCATTGTAGTTGAACAGTTCAAAGAAGAGAATAACCTTGGAATAGACGTAATTCTGCAAGTCAACAAATATTTCACCGCAGGAGCCTCTACAATCAACTGTATAAAATGCAACCTGTTTTGATGATCTGCGGCACTTCTCATTAACTGATATCTGCAGCAGAAAAGTTTCCAAAGAAAATTTATGGATGCTTCTAAGATAATAGATTGAAAGATATACGCAATGGATAAACATCTAATATATATATGTGTGTGTGTGTTCCATATATTTACATATTTTTAAGAGAGATCAAATCCATACTTTTGTTGAAAGTGAGCAAGAACTGACAACTACAACATCGAACTTGTCAAAGAAATCCACATGGAAGTTTAACAAAGCACCTGCAAAATTTGAGTGTTAAAGAACTCAAAATTAGTTGCTAACTTTCGTGTTCAAAGGGCTAATTAGAGAGAAAACGAATCACATAAGACACTGCAGAACAAACGACATTAAGAATTTAAGGAGACAACCTTTTTGAACTGAAACACGAACCATAGGATTGAAATCTTTCCAGGAATCACAACAGAGCTCTGCAATAGATTTCCCACTATACACATTATCGTCCGGAGGAATTAAGAAATTGGCAGACAACAATTCCTCGGTCACCGGACGGTCATCATTTACGGTCAAACTACCTACTCCTGCTAGTACAATATTCTTGCAAAACTGCAACAAACGACGATTTTCCCTAGTCTCTTATCAGTAGTGCATACAATGTCCTAAACAACATTGAGGATTTCTTTTTCTTTGAAAATTTACCTCAACAACGGCACCTTTGATTCCGCTGACAAATACGCGAGATTTGCTTAACCTGAAGTTACTTGGATTCCAACACAAATTTAAAAGCTACTGACAATATATTTGGATACTAATTGAATTCCAAATTCTACCTTCGTTGAGTATCGACACCCCAGACTCGGACTTGGCGATCATAGAGGGTGGTTTCCTGTTCTGTCAATTCCTCGCCATCGTCCATATTCAGTCTAGGATTAACAAAATGAATCGGAATCATAAAGGTAATTAATTGCAATCATCAAAGTGAAGAAGCAATGCATACCTAAGAAACATTGGAATAAGAAGGCTATTCCACTACGTGCTTTGTTCGATTAATTTCTTCTTCAGTACTACTGTATAATAGAATCTTTAAACCTTCAAATTAAACATTGTTAAATAATTATATTGAATGGAATAACAAAAACATACAATAATATCGTACTAAAACTCACCCAGATTCTGAAAATTTTCGTCTTTTTTCAAATTTCTTGACACGATTGATTATTGTGTACTCTATTAACTTTGCTTCATATACCCCATTTAAAGACTAATTCTGCATTAATTAAGAGAAATGAGATCTACAAAATGTTGGATGGATTCATTCCATCAACATTTACTGAGCATTTATTTGAATAAAATTGGAATTGCAGCAGTCACGCAAAGCTCTTTTTGCTAATACGTCTTTCGAGTAGTCGAAACTTTATTAAAGTGACTTGTGATGATTAATTAATGAATAATCGAGAAACTCAATCACTTAGAATGACTTATTCTTCAATATTGACTTGTGCGTGCTTGTCTGAGGTTAAATAAATGTTACCTAAATTTTATATATAGTTACTTGTTTTTGCAAGAAGTTAGGAACTTAGGAGTAATAACAAAAGAATGATGCTATGAGTACTGAGAAATTTCACATAACGGACATAGAAATTTGAAATGGATGGACTGGATTCAAACATGGAGAAAGGAAATACACATATACACGCGCATGATTTTTCCAATTCAAAATTTTGTACAAAATCTGGCAATATTTCCTATACTTAAGGAATTTTTCATAACAAAATAAGTAACGTGTTCATTTTTTTTAAAAATACCAGTACGTTTTCGTATTATTGTCTTGTCACGTCTCACAATCGAGCTTACAATGGTTTGTAAACTGGGAATTTGTGTGGAGTCCTTCACAAAATTATACACCAGTACCATGAAGAGCCTATCCCTGGGGCTGTTTATTAATGCACGAGATTTTTAGAGGTTGGGCTGCAGTATTTGTCGCAGTTCTTGAACTTGTCATAGTCCTTGAAAGAAAAGATCATCAGGAGCAATCTGTGAAAAATGGAGTTTGGCAAGTGGTATTGGTATGTGAAAGTTGCGGATTACCAAATTAATGACTACTAAATTACTGAATTTTATTAATTATATGTTCTTAACTTTGATCATACGTGCGGAATTATACAATTAACAAGCAACGAATCATTTTAATTGTTTCTAAATAGTTAAACAAATAATCCAATTATCCTAAGTTGAATTACCGCAGTTTATAATACTAAAGCAATCAATATTGATGACGGAGAATCCAACTGGGTAAAAACTTCGGGACCAAGTTAGTTACCTCAACTATAGACAATATGTATTACATTCCGTTTCCAGCCTGACAAATTCCACTAGTTTCAGCTGTTATAATTCTTGTAATCTCCAAGATCCACTATTTCTTCCAGACTCACGATCTGCTACTGTAGATACTATCTAGCCAACCTGCTTGACTTCCCGATTTACTTCCTGTAGCTTCTAAGATCTATTGTCTCCTTCCAGTTTTTTGATCTTCTTCAATTGTCTCTTTTAAGTGGATTTCCAAGAATTTCCAATTCTAGTGCTTTTCCTGTGCTTGCCGTCCAACATTTCTCAACCTACAGAAACTTCTGAAATCTAGCTGAGAAAGTACATTCCTCGAAGCGTTAAGGAAGTCAGGTGTTTTGGATTATTCAATTTGATGTTTTCTCAAAATTTAGTTGCCGGATCTCAAGAATATATAATTTCTCAAATGAATTGTATTATTGGATCTCATAGAAGATGATATGAATATTAGGCACAATAAGACAACCTATTTGAATTCGTCCTAGACATGTGTATTTATAATTGGAGACGTTTAGATGTTATGGGCATATAAAACTCTTCAAAATCACAAATTAGGTCTAGCCACATAAATATATCGCTCAAGCGAGGGAGTCTTTCGCTCGAGCGAGGAAGCTGTCGCTCGAGCAATGCCTAGGTGATAAGAGGGCGACAACGATTATGTTTCTATCGCTCGAGCGGTGCCCATACGTGAAGCTAGAGAAATTCTTGCGCCGCTTTTCCTTGTTTCCAAACTCGAACTCAAATTCTAGGCTACCTAATTCAACTATACAAAATTGTACTTCACTCCTTGACTTTGACACATGTTCAATTTAATCATTTTTGTTCACAAAATCGTCAATTACAATATTAAACCTCACAGTATGTTTATATTGTGCAAAATGTAGTGGCATTACTCTCCCTGAATATTCTAAAATTCCAGAATCTTCCTTTTGAAGAAACCAAGTTATTCTCACACAAAAATTCCCTCGAGAACCAATTCTCTATCATTCTATCTACATCATGCACTAAAATGTCGGTCACATTTCCTTTTTGTGCTAGTATGCTAGCAGTATATATGGCTGCCATTCTCCCCGGAGAAACTGGTGTGTCCCCATGTGGTCCGTCCACCACCACCACGTCCCACTTTGTATTGGCAACTTCATGTGGGAGGTTTGTTAATGCCAGTTTACACCTTGATAATTTGGGCGGATGGAATCTAGGTGAACAATCTGGATTTTCTCTCGAATGCTTGAGTAGCTTGTATGCTTCAGCAGCAATATTCTGGTACTCGACTTTGTAACAAGAGGATGGCAATGGAATACTTCTGGGGGCATTTTGCTTGTTCTCTACCCTCCCCACCACAGGTACCATCACATCCTCGTTATAGAGTGGTGGCTTTTGATTAATGAAATCATTGATATGTTCATAATTTTCTTGAGCGAGGAAGAAGGGATGGATTTGCTTTATTACGAAGCATCACTTTATTTATATTTCAACCATTCTTGGTTAGTGTGGGGTTCTTTGATTTCTTAAACCATTCTTCGTTAGTGTGGGGTTCTTTGATTTCTCTGTTTGCATCTACTGTTTCTTCAAGCTTTTGGTGGTGAAAATGGGGGAAGTTGAAAAAGAGATTATCCGTTGCAGGGTCACTTTCATTTGTTATAACCTGTTAAAGAATTATGTCTTCAAAGCAGAAAAGAAAATTGCGTGTTTGATATGCCATTATTTTCTATGAAAAATGGAAAATAAATTACAATTTCCACTTTTGCTTTGTTTGATACACTTTATTTTCTATGAAAAAAATTTCCACTTTTGACTCACAGGCTTACCAAATCCTTGATTTTGTGGATCCAGTTTTTTTTTTCTTTTTTTTAATCAATTGGAAAAAATTTTAGATACAATGGGAAAAAGATTTATCACTTTTATTGACAATTTTCCTGCAAAACAAAGTGAAACGAATGGTATTCGGTATTATAATCTTTTCTTATAATTTTTTAGTTTTTTTTTTTGTGCGAGTGAAACAAAATCTAGACCCATGGTAAAAGAAATTATCACTTTAATGGACAATTTTCATGAAAAATAAAGTCAAACGGATACCAAACTTTCAACATTTTCCAGGTGGAAAATTACATCAATCAAACAC
>CAIGRL010240952.1:0-16440 GCA_903798325.1 Fraxinus xanthoxyloides
TTTTTTTTTTTTTTGTGCAAGTTCTTCACAGAACCAGAATTAATAAGCTAGCAAAATTAGTCAGATCATTTTCCACCTACAACGTTTGCCTCGACATGAAGTGTCATTTTGCATGATATTGTGTTTCTTATGGCAATTCTAGTTATTTTTGTTCTTTTATTATACTATTTATATGTCTTCATGTATTTTTTCCTTGTGTCCATGTTCACTAGTTTAGATTGTAAAGACTTTTGAGCTTATTTTCTTTCTACGATCATATGCTTGAACATTGTGTTTAGCATCTTCTAGTAACTCGTCGTTTCATTCTAGTTTTCGTGTATGATATGAACCGGATGAATGTGCTTGAGGTAAAAAAAGCGGATTATGAGAAATGCAATTCCGCTTCACAATTGGACTATTTGTGCTGGAAAGAATGTGGTTCTCCTCAATGTTACAAAAATATTATTTCATCAGCGGAAAATGATTATTCTATTTCTATGGACACAAGAAAGTAGCAATTCACGTTGAAAAATAACCACCCCTTTTGCTATGTATTTTCGTGCCAACACATTTTGCCATTGCTATTGTATTGGACTTGTTTCTCTACCTCAGCTAACAGTGCTTATTGTGTCTTGAATGTATTATTGTGGCTTCGAAAAACATATGAAGATCACTCATTGACAAGTCTGAAGAGTCATTCTTTTTAAATTTCAACATACTACAGGCATGTGTCATCGAACATCAAGAGAGATTTGTTATTTGATCGTGTCCAAATTTCATAGGTGTTGGCATTCTCCATGGGAACCTGATTTGCGTTCACAAGTCAAAATCAATTATCAATTCTATTCTGATGGATACATTTTATAACGTGAGTTAAAATGTAAAGTATTGAAGAAATAATTCAGCTCAAGATGATTCTAGCTTCATCATTAATCTGATACATATAATACAAGAAGAATATTCTAGATAGTACACATGGTTGTTGGTTCCTGAATTCAAGGAAGATGTTGGATTAATATTACAACAGAATATTAGTGCTAGCAATATGAAATAATAGAAGAAACGCCAACAATGAATCTGTTGAAGAATGCTGATGTGTTAGCTGTTGAGGTGGAGCCGATGAATGAGTTGGAATATGACTAAGCATCTTAACTCTTGACACTCCCCTTCAAGCTGGACAGCAAAGGAGTGACTCCAAGCTTGTCTTTCAAGAAGAGGAACCTTGAATGAGTGAGTCCTTTGGTTAGCAAGTCAGCTATATCATCAGAGGATGGCACATACTTGACTTCTAGCTCCTTCCCAAGTACTTTGTCTCTGATGAAGTGAATATCTAATTCAATATGCTTTGTCCTTGCATGGTACACTAGATTTGAATCCAAGGCACTGGCACTCATACTGTCACACCATAGAATTGGAATTGAAACTTGGGGCAATTCAAGTTCCTTGAAGAGTGATTGGATCCAAGCTATCTCTGAAGCTGCTGAAGCTAATGCTCTATACTCAAATTTTGTACTTGATCTGGCAACTACATGTTGCTTCTTTGAGGACTAGGCAACTAGATTTTCTCCCAAGTAGATACAATAACATGCAGTCGACCTTGTGTCATCTGGGCATGATGCCCAGTCCGCATTTGAATATCCTTTCACGGCCAGTCTATCACTCCTTTGTATCCATAGCCCTTGATTTATTGTTCCATTCATGTACCTAAGTACCCTTTTCAAGGCTTGCAAGTGAATTGAAGTTGGGGATTACAGAAATTGACTTAATTTGTTCACAGCAAAAGTAATGTTTGGCCTAGTATGAGTTAGCTATTAAAGTGCTCCTACTGCACTTCTATAGATTGAAAGATTTTTTAATGGTTCACTTTCTGCCTTTGACATGGTTTTGCCTACTAGAATTGGAGTTGGGCATGACTTGAGATTTTCCAATTCAAATTTCCTAAGTAACTCACCAATATACCTTGCTTGCGTCAAGTGGAGACTTGAGCAATGCCACAACACTTCGATTCCCAAAAAGCAATGAAATTGCCCCATATCTTTGAGTGAAAACCTTTGGTTTAATTCATTTATGAATCCTGCAATAACCTTTCATCATTCCCTACTACTACAATGTCATCAACGTAGGTGAGTGCAAATATGACTTGTTTCTCATTTTTGAAGTAGAACAGTGAGGTGTCTACAACTGATTGCTTGAATTTACAGTTCATCAATGTTGACTTCAGTCTGTCATGCCAGGCTCTAGGTGCCTGCTTCAACCCATAAATTGCCCTTTTCCAATTTGTAGACATGATCAGGTTTTGATTGATCTACAAAGCCATCTGGTTGGTTCATGTATACCACTTCCTCAAGTTCACCATTTAGGAATGCATTGTTGATATCTACTTGTCTGATTTGCCATCCTTTAGACACTGCCATAGTGAGTATAACTCTTAAGGTTGATGCTTTGATTACAGGGCTAAAGGTTTCATAAAAATCAACCCCAGGTTCTTGATGATATCCCTTAGCCACCAATCTTGTCTTAAGCTTTTGGACAGATCCATCAGTGTTGTATGTAGTTCTGAAAACCCATTTGCTTCCTACTATGTTGTAAAATGGTAATGGAGGCACAAGCTTCAAGGTTTTTGTTTTCGTCAGGGCATTAAATTCTTCCTCCACAGCTTTCTTCCACTCTTTTCTCATTAAGGCTTTATCCAGGTTCCTTGGTTCTGATATTTCGAGACTACTGCCAACTGATTTTTCCCGGAATGCCTATGGTTTGAAAACTCCTGCCTTTGCTCTTGTGATCATATGGTGTTCTATTAAGTCTCTTGCTCTTGACAGAGGCCTGACTTGTTGCTGATTTACCACATCATCTAATTCAGCATTTCCATCATTCTGTGGCACCTCAAGTTCTGTTTCAACTCCTTGATTCATTGCTTGATTGTTCATTCCTTCATCACTTCCATTGTCACCATTTATGTTTTCAATTTGACTGTCACTTAAGCTGAAAGGTGAGTGATGCTCAGCATGGGTTGCTTCAAGAAGAATAGTTTCAACAGGATTTAAGATAGGTCCAGAGTTATTTGTTTGAGGTGAGAATTGAAAATAACTTACCACATATTCGGAACCATAGAGTTTTGTTGCTTTTGGACAAAAAACAAAGACTCAAAAGGGAACTCGAGTTCATTAAACACAACATGTCTTGAAATATAGACTCTCTCTGTGGAGGATAAACATTTATAACCTTTATGGGAGTCACTATAACCAATGAACACACATTTGGTTGAATGGAAATTGAATTTGTGCCTTTGGTAGGGCCTTAAACAAGGGTAACAAGCACATCCAAAAACCCTTAATGACTTATAGTTGATTTCTTTCCCAAATAGAGCCAGATATGGGGACTGCATTTTGAGTAAAGGTGTAGGCAATCTGTTGATTAAGTAGGTTACAGTTTGGAAAGATTCCCACCAATACTTTAATGGCATTTTGGATTAGGCCAAAAGAGTGAGGAATGTTTCAGTTATGTGCCTATGCTTCCTTTCAATTCTACTATTTTGGGCTGAAGTGTGTGGACATGGATGTCTAAAATCAATGCCCTCTTGAGTTAGATAAGTTTTGAAGGGTCTAAACTCTCCTCCCCAATCAGCCTGCGGGGTTTTTATTTTCCTTGTAAGCTTGTTTTCTACTAGCTTCTTAAAATGAACAAAAACTTTTTGTTTTAGAGGAAAAATCCAAGTGAACCTACTAAAATCATCAAGGAATGCTATGTAGTACTTGAACCTAGATATTGAATGAATTGGTGCAGGTCCCCATAGGTCAGTGTGCTCAAGTTCAAGTGGTGTTTTGGCATGAGAAGTGGAAAGAGCAAAAGGCAGCATGTGAGATTTGCCAAATTGACAGGCATCACAAAATGATTTGCTATCATTTTCATTCCACTTTTGATTACAAGTTTTGAGTACTTGAGACACTACTTGGCTAGATGGGTGTCCAAGTCTCATGTACTATACATTAGCTTGAAGATTTAAAGACTCCTAACTAGGACTTAAACTGGGATCAGTGGAAGAAGTATTGCAACAATATTTATTCGAGGTAGCAAACATCTGAGTTTGACCTTGGGTGTTTGTATGAGGGAAATCCAGTTGATACAGTCCTTCTTTAAGCCTTCCTTGCAACATCACTTCCTTTGTTAGCTTGTCCTTGATAAATTAACAATTAGAATGAAATTCCATATAGACATTGTTATCATAAGTTAATTGTGATTTCAGGTACATGTAGAAGTTTAGTTAACACAAATGACTTGCTGTTTAAAGTAGGAAGACGAGATATACCAAAATGATAAATGTGAAGCCTATTTCCATTTCCTACTATTATTTCTTGCTTACCAGTATACTCAATGGCTGAGGAGAGATTTTGCTTATCTGCAGTGATGTGGTTGCTAGCACCAGTATCAACAAACTAGGCAGGATCATTCAGAGTACTGGGAGATACCACAAAGGCTACTGGTGCTGTAGATGAGGAGTTGAAGTTGATCCTTTGATTTGGTGGTGCTCCTACCGTTCATCATACTTGAAGTTGCAAATGTTGGCTTTGTGTCCAACTTTTCTACACACCGACAGATAGGTCTATCGCTACCAGTGAAACCACCTCATCCGTTTCTTCCTTTTCTTCCACCTCTGAAGTAGTTAGAAAATCTTCCATTGGTGATTGGCCTATGAGTTCTAATGTGATGATGATTTGGGCCATATCTTTGAGTGAAATTTACTGAGGTTTGATCAAGGCTGATTCCTGCCATTTCATTTCTCATTGTAGTCAAATGTTGCAGGCTACTTTCAGATGTCATTAATGTTAATTGCAGTCCTGCCCAAGAGATGTTTTCTCTGCTGTGAATTTGAACAACAATGGGAGTGTAATCTTCCTCTAGACCTGCTAGGACTTGAGTAACCAAGTCAGAGTGGGGAATAGCCTTGCCATAATTTCCTGATTATCTGTCGCATCTTCACTTTGTTTAGGTATTGGTCAATACTTGAGAAGTGTAGTTTCTACACTTATTCAAAATCCTAAATGATGATATTTTACTATTCTTTGGATAAAATACTATCTAATTTGTGTTATATTTAATTTCGTAGGTAAAACTCAATGTTTGATGAAGAACTGGAGAAAAGAATGCAAAGATAGCGAAAAATGGCTCTATTGTATCAAATACAAAGTTTGGGGACTGAAATGAAAATATTCAAAAATTACGTCGAACCTCGCGATGAAGATTTGAGAGTGTCGAGATTAATTGGATGAGGAAAGAAGCCAAATGGATGAAATATAGTCCAATTATTATCACATATCAACTTCCATCCGAAAATGTTATGCTTCGAATTTTCAAGCTCACATGAGACCCAGTTTTTGCATAGTAAGATTTTGAATTGGAAAATGATATTCTATGTGAATTGTAGCTCTTCAAGTTAGCTTTCCAATACACTTTGAATCACCTCAATCGGATATCGAAAAAGAAAGTTATGGTAAAAATACTGAAAATTAGGTGAGGCGCGCGCCCTCGCCTGCAGGAGAGACCCGCGCCCCAGACCCAAAATACCTCGACTGAGGCTTGGCAAAAGGCTAAGGCACGTGCCCTAGTTTCTACTAGGCATGTGCCTCAAGCCATAACTTAAAAAAAAAGTTGTTTCCTTATATTGTTTTGGGAGTTTTTAAAGTTGGTATAAAAGGGATTTTAAAGGAGAGAGCCATATTTTGAGAACAAAGAGTGAAAAATACATAGAGAATGAGGAATTCATCATTTTGGATCTGATTTCGAAGGCGTGAAGAGTCAAATTTCAGATTTTGTTCAATTTTACATGATTCGAATGGTGGCTTTCTTTTATTTTCTATGTAATTTTTGTATTAATATGCTAGACTAAGTTTGGATGGATGATGAAACTATTTGTTTTCTACTTTTTACTTTTTACTTCCAGACGCGTGATTTTTAGTTTAATTCTTGCGTTGTGATTCTATATACATGCTTTTTCCTATTGTTTTAATATTTACGGACCATTAGGGTAATAAGTTGCTTATTCATAGTGTTGAAAAACTCACGATAGGTAGAATACTGTATATGGAACACATGAAGAATAAATATTAAGAATAATATTTATGAAGTGTGCGATCTCGTTTGATAATCCTATGTTTTAATGCATATTTATCATATGAATGAAAACTAGGAATATGATCGTGTCGTAATCAACAAAGGTTTATTATATCTTGGAAAAGAATAATAAATAAAGTGGAATTATCGATTGTCACGAATGTAAGGATTGAATTAATCATCACAAGTTGAGAATTGAATTCTAGAGTCAGTTAGTGAAATCGAAAATCCAATACCTTCATCCACATTTGATTTAAAACCCATATTTTACTGCTTTCATAGCTATAGAACGTAGTTAAATACAAATCAATCTTATCTTATTATTGTTACGAATTTAGATATATCGGTTACACTAAAATTAAACATTATTCCCTGTGGGACGATAATTCACTCATCAAAATTATTACTTGTACAATGAACCCGTACACTTACGAGATTATTTTGCAACAAGTTTTTGGCGTCGTTATCGGGAACTAACACTGTTAATCTTAGTTATTGATATTCTAGATTCGTCCTTATTTTCATTTTTGTTGTTGGAGACTGATATTACATTGCTTCATTCTCTTTTGTCTTGACTATTTTCAGGCTAACTTGGTTTATGCAAGCTCTTGACGAGGTTGTTCTAGCACCAATAGATCATGAAATTGAAACGACATTCAGAAATTGCAAAAGAGGACAATGACAAGCAAGGAGAATGGCTGATAATCAGAATCAACAATAGAATCAGACTCAAGTTCTAATTCACAATCGATTGCCGCAATTAAATCAACAGAGAGCAATCCAGATTGAAGCTCCCATTTTAGTTGGGGCCTATGTCAATCCAATACCTGCTCCAGTGCAATCTACTGTTATTTATCCTCCATTTGGACAACCTAACTTTTATCTTAGACCGGATGTTATAAATCTATTTCAAAATCATCAAGACATTTGGTTTTTCGAAAAATTCACAGAGAATCCTCCTGAACACATTTCAGCATTTCTCATGTTATGTGAAGTTATCAGTCAAGAAGGGATATCGGTATATGCATTCCGAATGAGACTATTCCCTCATACCTTGAAGGATGCTGCAAGAGAATGGTTCCTCTGTTTAGCTCCAGGGAGTATACAATCGTGGAATGATATGGTTCAAAAGTTCACCATGAAATACTTCCCACCCACTCGAGTTCACCAAATCAGGAATGAAATCCACACCTTCAAGCAGGACTTTGAGAGCTATTTTGAAGTATGGGAGAGGTTAGGTTCAAAAGTTCACCATGAAGTTTTTCCCACCCTCTCGAGTTCACCAAATCAGGAATGAAATCCACAACTTCAAGCAGAAGGACTTTGAGAGCTATTCTGAAGCATGGGAGATGTTCAAGAATCTATTTAGAAAATGTCGTAGTGGATGCAATGACAGCATTGGCGGCACAAATGGAGGTTCTTACAATGAAAATGGATAATCTATCTTATTCAGTCAACATGGTACACCAATCACCACTTATGTATGGAGGTTGTGGAGCAAACCACATTACTGCATGCTGCTCTTTAACATCTACACAAGTTTCGTAGCCCAAAGAGATTAGTTACGCACAAAACTTTCCAAGGCAACAAAACAATCTCTACTCCAACACTTATAATCCGGGTTGGAGAAATCATCCAAATTTCTCATGGTCAAACAATCAAGGGCAAAGACAAGGACAAGGAGGAAACAACCAAAATAGGCCACCAGGGTTCCAACATCATCAACAACAAGAGAAGAAGCCAACATTGGAAGATCTGCTATCTCAATACATCACAAAGACTGGGACCAATTTTTAGAATCAACAAGCTTTAATCAAAAATTTGGAACAACAGGTGGGACAGATAACAACTGCAATAGCCAATAGACTATAAGGTACCTTGCCGAGTGATATAGAGAAGAACCCACGAGAGTAGGTATTAGCAGTTGAGGGAGTGAATTATGCAACTATTGAGCTCCCATCATTCACTCCCACCGCCTCTGTCAAGGCTTATGTGCCACTCATTCCATTCCCTTAAAGACTTCGACGGTAACTAACAGTCGAGCAGGTTCAGGCCATAACGACTAAGAGTGGTGTTCAATTGCTAGAAATCATTGCAAAGAGGAATGAGACAGAGAACAATAAAATATCTACTAAGAGCAAGGAACACGTGAAGCCGTCCGAAAAAGCAACAGAGAAAGATCAACAATCAATTTTCGACAGCCCACAACTTAAGACAATAGTTTTTGGTACAACACTCACATCTATGATCATTTCTCCTCAAATAATGCAAAACACCAAACTAGAGAGGCAGTTTACTAAATTTCTGGAAATCCTCAAAAAGCTGCATGTCAACATCCCATTCATTGATGTGATTCTTCAAATTCCAAATTACTCCAAGTTTTTGAAGGAGTTGTTAACCAAAAAGAGGAAGCTACCTGAACATGAAACGATAGCTCTATCTGAAGAGCGAAGCGCGATTATCCAGTGCAAGATCCCTCCCAAACTTAAAGATCTTGGGAGTTTCACTATACCTTGCTCTATAGGAAATTTAAATACTAGTAATTGCTTAATTGATTTAGGAGCAAATATTAATCTAATTCCCTTACCTCTTTACATAAAATTGAGATTGGGAAATCCTAAAGCTGCGTCTATAATCCTTCTGCTGGCAGACCGAACATTGAAGCACCCTTACGGAATAATCGAAGACATGCTCATCAAAGAGGGGGAGTTTATTTTTCTAGTTGACTTCATCATCGTGGACATAGAAGAGGCATATTAGATGTCAATAATCCTGGGAAGGCCATTTTTGTCTACGAGCTGAGCTTTACTAGATTTTGATACTAATGAGATAGTCGCGAGGGTGGAAGATAAGCAACAGAGTTTCACCATGGAAAATTCAATCAAACAACCATCCCACTTTGAAGATAGCCAACAAGTGGATCGGTGGGAGAGCTATAAAAGTAAATCAGACGCAGAAGGAATTATTGGTAGGGACAATAATGGAAACATGATTGTTTGGAAAGTCAAGGATGAACTGAATAAATGCAACCAGTGTCTAAAATGCAGGATTGAAAACTCTATTTTCAAGCCACCATGAAGAGCTTAAAACAACATGAGTCGAGTTAAAGATTTTAAACAAGCGCTTGTTGAGAGGTACCACAATACTTATATCCCTTTAATTTATTAAGCTTTATTGATTCAAAATAATTTAAGATAATTTAGATTAGTTTTTTACTATTATTCAATTTTAGGGACCCAACATACATACTGCGTTTCCCCTTCAGTCTTTGATATGTTAGTTGGTTTATTAGATATTGGAGCTAAGTAACAATTGCTCCAAATTTTTGAGCCTTAATGCTTTATTTGATCGCATTGTGCAGGAACATGACGTCGCGGAATATTTAAATCAATATTGACCAATGAGCCAACAGAAGCAATATGAAGCTAGACATTGGATTATAAGTCATATGAAGGGAGTCTTTTTCTTCATTTTCTTCCCTAACCCTTTATATGCGGATTTAGAATTTAAGATATTGAGAACAATGTCTAGTTTAAATTTGGGGGTGGAAAACATGAGTTTTCATTTTTATTTTTTTGTTTTCAGTTTTTGTGTGTTTGTATCATTCTTATTTTTATTTGTTTTGTGTACTTTTATTGTTTTAGATATATATAAAAAATTGAAAATTTGAAAAAATTCAAAAATATTTTCTTTTTGTGTGTTTGTGTGAGGCAGTTAGCCTAGCTGGCAATGAAAACTATATTGAATCGTTAATTGATCTATGAATGGTGAATAAGTTACATGCTTAGATTAATTTTTGTTTTTTGATCTGAAATTTGATATATATTGAGTACATGAATTAAGTTAAGCATTGCGGAGGAATGAGTTGATTTCATAATTGGATATGTTTAAATAGTGGACCATAGGTATTAAATCTAAAATCACTAAATTTTACATCCTTAGATCAAATTTATAATAGTTTGGGGGATTTCATAGTTGTAGGAAGATATTGAGATAATTAAGGATTCCATGTGTGAAATTAAAAAACTTGTGTGGATTGTCTAAGGTCAATAGAATGCAATTTGGTGAAAATCTCAAGTTAGAGGTCATTTTACTTGGATAAGTGTTTAATGAGGGACATTGCACTAATCAATGTATAAAAACACATTTTATTTGAAAATTTCTCTTCGTGTCCTTTATGACTCGAGTTATTAAGCATGTAAGAGTGTTAAGACATGTTGCCCTAAAGTCAACTGACTTGGGAGTCATTGGTCTAAAACTTGTTACACATGTCATTTAGAAAACTTAAGGAAGAGAATGTTGTAAATAAAGAAATAAAAAGTGTTCGAAAAAAATTGAGAGAAGAAAATATAGAAAAAAAAGTAGGTGCACGAAACAAACGCACCAAATACCTTGATTATGTCTCAAACACTTGTTTAAAAAAATTTGACTTTTGATAAGAGATTGTTAGCCTAATTAAGTCCTAGAGATTGAAGCAATCGAATTAATGGAGAATCTTTATTTATTGACATATTAACTTGCAATTAGTGAGATTTACCTAAATTAGAGAGGTAAGGATAGTATATAATTCAACCTTAGTTCACACACTTGAAAAAAGTGAAAAGAATAAGTTTGGGGGTGTGTGAATCTTACGAGTGATGAAAGAATATATTTGACAATTGAGGGTTGGGAATTGAAAAAACTCATGAATTCATAATGATATGCTTAATTCTTCACACACACATCCATTTTACATTGGAGAAGTAGGTTTTAATTTCTGTATTGATATTTTGAAGCTGTGCATAGATATGATATTATGATTTCAATCTTGAAATAAAAATTTAGGTTAACTAGCTAAATTTTTTGCTTTATTTTATTGATTGGCTACTAATTAGGTAATTAGCATTGTGTGTTCACGTGTTTGTTAGATTTTAGTTTTGTTTGAGGACAAACAAAGAATCAAGTTTGGGGTGTGATAAACATAATTTATACACTTATTCGAAATTCTAAATGATGATATTTTATTATTCTTTGGATAAAATACTACCTAATTTGTGTTATATTTTATTTTGTAGGTAAAACTTAATGGTTGATGAAGAATTGGATAAAAGAATGCAAGATAGCGGAAAATGGCTACATTGTATCAAATACAAAGTTTGGGGATTGAAATGCAAATATTCAAAAGTCATGTCGAACCTCGCGATGAAGATTTGAGAGTGTTAGACATCAATTGGATGAGGAAAGAAGTCAAAGTGATGAAATATAGTCCAAGTATTATCACGTATCAACTTCCATCTTTCGAAAATGTTATGCTTCGGATTTTTAGGCTCACATTGAGGCCCAATTTTCGCATGGTAATCTTTCGAATTGGAAAAATGATATTTCTATAGTAATTTTATCCCTTCAAGTCAGCTTTCTAATACACTTTGAATCACCTCAATTGGATATAGGGAGAGAAAGTTATGGTAAAAATACTGAGAGTTGTTCAAATGCCAAAAATTAGGCGATGCAGGCGCCCCAGACCCAAAATGCCTCGACTGAGGCTTGGAAAAAGGCTAAGGAGCACTCCCTAGTTTCTACTAGACGCACACCTCAATCCAGAACAAAAAAAAGGGTTGTTTCCTCATCTTGTTTTGGGAGTTTTTAGGGTTGGTATAAAAGGAATTTTCGGGGATTTTGAAGGAGAGAGCCGTATTTTAAAAACAAAGAGAGAAAAATACATTGAGAATGAGGAATTCACCATTGTGGATCTGATTTTGAAGGCGTGAAAAGTCAAATTCTAGATTTTCTCCAATTTTACATGATTCGGGTGCGGCTTCCTTTTATTTTCTGTGTAATTTTTGTATTAATATGCTAGGTTAAGTTTATTTGTATTGGATGAATGATGAAACTATTTGATTTCTAGTTTTTAATTCAAGACTTGTGATTTTTAATTTAATTATTGTGTTGTGATTCTATATACATGTTTTTTTATATTGTTTTAATGTTTGCGTACTATGAAGGCAATAAGTTGCTTATTCGTACTGTTGGAAAACTCACGATCGATAGAACACTGTATATGGAACACATGAAGAATAAATATTAGGAATAATATTTGTGAAGTGTGCAATCGTGTATGATAATTCTATATTTTAATGCATGTTTATCATATGAATGTGGACTAGGAATAGGATCATGTCGTNTTCAAGACTTGTGATTTTTAATTTAATTATTGTGTTGTGATTCTATATACATGTTTTTTTATATTGTTTTAATGTTTGCGTACTATGAAGGCAATAAGTTGCTTATTCGTACTGTTGGAAAACTCACGATCGATAGAACACTGTATATGGAACACATGAAGAATAAATATTAGGAATAATATTTGTGAAGTGTGCAATCGTGTATGATAATTCTATATTTTAATGCATGTTTATCATATGAATGTGGACTAGGAATAGGATCATGTCGTGATCAATATAGGTTCATTATATCTTGGAAAAGAATAATAAGTAAAAGTGGAATTATTGATTGTCACAAATGCAATGATTGAATTAATTAGAAATGAATTCTAGAGTCAATTAGTGGAATCGGAAATCCAATACATTCATCCACAATTATTTTAAAAACCATATTTTTAAAGCTTTCATAGTTGTAGAACATAGTTAAATACAAATCAATCTTATCTTATTATTGTTGTGAATTTAGATATATCGGTTACACTAGAATTAAGCCTTATTCCCTATGGGACAATAAATCACTCATCACTATTATTAATTGGACAACGAACCCGTACACTTACGGGATTATTTTGCAACAATACTCATACTACTTTTCCTTGCCTTCTGAAGTTCACCAGTAAGAAAAGTAATCCTGGACCTGTTTTGAACCCCAAGCTTTCCTTCACAGTTGTCCATAACTAACTTGAGGTTTAGCACCCATCACTCTCATAGCAATATCTGGAGTCATTGAGGTATAAAGCCAACCCATAAGTAGTTGGTCTGTCGACATCCACTGATTATACTCTGGATTTCTTGTCATTTCAATGTTGGTTCCACCTTCTCTAGCAATTTCAGATCTAGCAAATTCTGGAGGACACAGCTTTGTCCCCAGAATGTAGCCTTCAAGGCTTCTCAACGAATGATGGGCATTATCTTGTTCTGCCAGAGTAGAAAATTGTTTTTGTCAAATTTGATTGATACTACTTGAGTTAAGTTTACACCAAATGGTAAGTGATTAGGATTTTCCTTGCATTGAAGTAGAGTTGCTGCTAGATATGGATGCATGAGCTGAGTTTCCTCCTGTGTTTTGTGGAGTATTGTTGGCGTTGGCCATGGATGCTCTGACACCAAGTTAAAATGTAAAGTATTGAAGAAATAATTCAGCTCAAGATGATTTTAGCTTCATCATTAATCTGGTATATATAATTACAAGAAGAATATTCTAGATAGTACACATGGTTTTTGGTTCTTGAATTCAAGGAAGATGTTAGAATAATATTACAACAAAATATTAGTGCTAGCAATATGAAATAACAGAAAAAAAATGTCAGCAATGAATCTGTTGAAGAATGCTGATGTGTTAGCTGCTGAGGTGGAGCTGATGAATGAGTTGGAATATGACTGAGCCTCTTAACTCTTGACAACGTGTATCTTAAGCAATTGTATATTATGCACCAAACAAGCAATGTTTTCATTCTAGCATAGTCTAGACAGATATATGAAGCTTCACTTGGAAATCAAAACAACCAAACTTGTTCTCTTATGAAATGTAATATCCTTTTAATACAAATCAAGTGCCTATGAAATCTAACAAACAAATTAGCATATATAATTATTCGCTCATATTCTACATGAAAACAAATTTCTATGTAAAACTCCAAACCAGAACATCTAAATAATCAAATCAATATAAGCCTGAATTGGGAACTTGCACATGTAATGAACCTAAACTTGCAAGAATCACAAATAACATGCAATGTCAATTAATTAATTAATACGTGAGTATAACATAAAAAATGGTGAATTATATATTCATAATGTTAAGATGTCTGTTATAGAAGATCGTGGACCTTCATCTACTGCACATTTTTCTCCAGATTTTGCTGCTACATCAACCACTTGAATTATTTGAATTATGAATTGGTTTAGTCGATGTTTATCATGTACAACTGTTAGCTAAGTTAGCTACTATTGTTTTGGTTATTCTGTTACAATGTAATCTTATAAATTCAAATCAATATACAATGTTTTAGTAAGTTAGCCAAAACCATATATCTGAATACTTTTCTAACTTAGTATCAGAGCATAATAGCTCAAGCTAATTTCTTTCATGGATATGTTTCCACACAATGTCTTCTTCCTGGTCATTCAATGGTACCAAAAATTCTCTCCATTTCTCCCATACCTCACTACTAGTATCCTTCAAACTTGATAGACCAAATTACTTGGGTTGGCAGTCTCAATTTTTGCCATTCCTTAACAGTAATGATCTTCTAGGGTTTGTGGAAGGCTCTGAACCCGTCCCTACGAAGACCTTTGCTGATAATTCTCCTAATCCTTCTTATACAACCTGGTATAAGAAAGATCAAGCTCTGCTTGGAATTATCTTATCCTCAATTATTCAAAATCTTGTTGCATCACTGTATGGTTTAAATGTTGACCTATGTTCAGATCTTATATTTTGATTATAACAAACAATCTATGTTTATCTCTAATTCGAATCTTCAAAATGTTACATGTTGCCGACTAAATCAAATTGGAGACATAACTATTGCATGAAAAGTTGTCGATCAAGGAAGCTCAAAATAGAAAGCTCAAGATGGAAGTTGATCGAGCACTCATGAATAAAAGTTTTGCGTCATTTCAAAATCAAGCAAAAAATCGAGCACTCACACAAAATTAATTGAAGACATTGGAACTAGATTTTTTTAGCTCATTTGTAAAGGTAAAGCACTTTAATTCTTGGCAATGACACATTGAAAGCTCAAGTGATGAATTTCTTATGCACGATAAAAATTCACGTCATTAAAACGTTTGCACAAAAATCATTTTTCAAAGATAAGATTTTTCAACCTAATCTTTAATACTATTAAACATCACTTACCTTGAAATATCTATTAAAAATGTTGTGCAAAATATTTATTGGCTGCAAACAAAATAAATTTTTGACCCAGAAAAATTTTGGTCATCCGGACATTCGGATGGCGAACCGAACATCCCGTTTACCATCAACGGTCGAATTTTCGACCATTCTGACAAGTTTCAAATGACGAATTTTGGGTCGTCTGGTTCTGAACCAAACGTCCGGATGGGTCATCCAGTTTGGCAAAAAGTTGGCTTTTTCACTTCTATAAATACCAACCCACCTACCATTTATAAAAATAACTTTTGAGCATTCAATTGATACTCTTTTGAGCTAACATTGTACTAATTTCTCATGTCATTTATTATCAAATCATTTTGCTATTGAAATTTTTTTAATCAAATTAATTCTTGAAAATCATTCCATATATTAATGATTTTCACACCTAACATTTAAACTTCAATCATTGATATCTATTAAAGTGTTAGCCTACTTGTCTTCTTGTACTCAACCTTAGAATCAGCATTCATTAAAAAGAGAAGATTTCATTTGTAAACTAATTGGGATTGTGGGTTGTGTTGAGGTCCTAGAAAGTTCAACGTTGTAAAAGGATCGATGATCCTTGCTTGTAAGTCACCGAAAGATTTGTAAAAGGTTGGATTGCACCACAAGACAATCAATATAGTGAAATTGGCCTTGCTCATGGCGGAGAGTTTAGTAACGAATGACGCAGATCATTGCATTGGATTGAATCTACATAATTATACCGTTTGCACTCTCTATCCCTCTTTACTTATTGCTTACATATTCGTGTTTGCTATTTAAATTACTTTATCTTGTTGCTACATGATTGATTTTAAGTTAATTTCTCAAAAAAGTTTTAGAAACCAATTTATCCTCCACTTGGTTAGCTACTTGTAGGCTTTCAATTGGTATCAGAGCAAGGTACTCATTTCCAAAGATTTCACAATCTTGAGTAATGACTAACTCTATGTATTAAAATCATGAGGGACATTCCACAAATCGACCTCCCCTCTTTGATTGCACACACTATAATTACTGGAAGGCTAGGATGATGCTTTACATTCAATCTATTGATTACAACATTTGGGAAGTTGTTGAGTATGGTCCTTATTTGCCTACCAAGACCATTAAGATAGATGGTCAACCTGATCAAGCTATACCCAAACCTAGAGAAGAGTACGATGAAAAAGACAAAAGAAAATTATCCTTAAATGCCAAAGCCAAGAACTTACTATATTGTGCATTAGATAAAAACGAATTTACCGCATTAGTACTTGTGAATCCGCA